>JAOVVB010232781.1:0-10324 GCA_028570985.1 Heterobranchus longifilis
TTATTTTATTTATCAAACTTTTTTAGATTAATTTTTTGATTTTCAGTTTAATTATATTTAAAGTTAAAGAAAATCCACTGTTAAATTCATAATGTTTCCAAAGTCAAAGAGTAGTTGTGTTAAATAATTAGTGATTATGATTTTTATATTATATTTATATATATATATATATATATATTATATTATTTTATAACATATATTTTTTTTGCCTTTGCCCGGTCTAAATGTGCATGATTTTGTGAAACAGTCTCTCTTCCTGAGGAAAAGAGAATTTCTTTTTTAATTAAAGTAATTCCTGTGGATGAGACCTCATCAGTTGGCTAATTAAAATGTAGCGTGGCTGAGCGTGTGGCCTCTTGCAGCCTGTGAGGATGTAATCCCGACCAGCATGAATGAAGTATCTGTAACAGTGGCACAGTTACTCTTTTGTGTTTGCCTTTCAGGAGGCAGTCATGTGGGTAGACAGCCAGCTCGCGACTGGGAGGACCAACGCTTTAGTTTTCTCCACACAGTTGCAGCCCAGGAACTAGTAAATAGAAAATAAAGTTTAAAAAAAAAAATCAATGGCTATCCTTTGCTAGGGAGCAAAAGCACTTTATTGATATGTAATTTAAAAAAACAAATGAAAAGATATTCTTCAGACCATTAGTTCTGAATACTGTATGTTTAACGTTATAAATCCTCGAGTATCACATCACATTATTGTTTAATCCCCTTTTTTTTTTACTCAAATACAAAATGTGTATTATTTCTTGTCATTTTAATTACTTTACAAAGTGTGTTGCATCATTAATTTGGCTGAAAAGGGAGTTTTTCTTATCAAGCTATATCTAGTCTTTGGAGACATAGGACTACTGTTTTTTCTATATATTCCATATTTTAGGGGAAAAAACAGCAGTCCCATGTGCCCAAAGACTAGATATAGTATGATAAGAAATGGCTGTATCTCAGAAACTACAAGGAGCACACTCTATCTAAATCTATGCACACATATGCCATGTAAAAACAAAAAAAAAACTTTTGATAAAAGTGTGCTTTTTCATGTGATCCATAGTTGTACAGTTAGAAACTTGCCCAAACTATGGACCCGATTTCAAGACGTTAGACTAACCATAACAAATATTGTGGCATTTTTCCTTATCATACTTCAGTCTTTGGGCACTAACATTGTCTGTTAACATTATCACCTAAAATAATGCCACGCTCACTTATGCTCAATCTGTTGGAAACAAACACTGTAGAGACATTATATTATCCAGCCGTAATAACACCCAGTGTTTTGAGAAGGAGGGACCTAAGAGAAGGCCAAATTAGAGGAAAAATGTCAAGGAAATTAACCTTGAAAACAGTCTCCCTTTAAGTGTCTGTTGAAGATAAGACGACTGCAGACGAGACACCCCCAAGGATCGTCTGACCTTAATCCTTAAAATGTACTTTTCAGCCGACTATTAGCAATAGTTTGACAGCACACACTCTCATCCTTCCCTTCTTTCTACATTTTACACTGCAGTGACCTGAAATAATAAGTGCAGAGTCAAATCCCAGCACAGATGCAATACATCATATATTTTAAATAAATAACCCAGTCTTTCCCCCCAGCGTGTTGTTCTCAGTGTAGGGCAAGTTCCTGCTTCTTATCGTTTTATAATTAATGGACAGGACATGTCTGTGCAGTAACCAGAGAGCTGCCAAGTTACAAATATTTCAGCGCTTGATTAGTGGGTTTCAATAGTCTCGTAGCAAGAAAAATATTAGCACAAGTGTTTATTATTCAAAGACAGACTTGGCAATGAGCTGAGGTTTTCGAGTGAAATGGAGAGTCACGCAGTATCTGGAGGTAGCAGGTAACAGTTACTCTCTGAGACCGCAGAGTAGGTCAGTTCGAATTCTCACGGTGGTGACGAAATGACAAAAATGTTTAGCTGAAGCTGAAAGTCTTCATACACACTGCATATATCTTGTCAGGTCGCTATGATTCCAAGAGCGAAAGAGCTTTAGAGGACTTCTGTGTGTTAACTTTATTCTATGGCCGTCCACTGACACCTTTTAAAAGATTCATCTCTTAAACTCTAAAAAATCCACAAAATTGTACAGCAATTACAGTGTACAGTGTAAAACAGTGTAAAACAGTGTTCGGCTGATTCTTAAAAAGTCTTAAAAGGCATTGAATTAATTAATCTAAAAATAAGGCCTTAATTGGTATTAAAGCAGTCTTTAAAAAATCTTAAAATGCTGAGACATGGGAATGAATAGTTAACGAATGCCTCTCGCATTAACGTCATGCAGATCTCACTCATATTTTGTTTCTGGTAGTTTACCCACGACAATAAACTACACCACCGCTCCCATCTCTGATACCAGCACCAGGATCAGCAGCAAGAAATCTCAGAACAACATTCAAATGTACGCCTATTTCAGTTATTGTAAAACTGGTCTTAAATTTAATTCCATGTGGCATTTAAAAAGTCTTAACTCTAACTTGCCTTCAGCTGTAGATCCCTGTAAAAACATTCAGACTCATATTATCTGTAAATGTCGTAATCTAAAGGATATTTTCAGTGATGCTTTTGTTCCACTTTGTCATCTGAGTTGGAGCGAGTAAGGCTGCCATTTTGCCCGTCTGTTTCATATTGCAAAGACAAAAGAGAGAGCTCGGCCTCTTTCTGACCCAGAGGAAGAAAAGCAGCGTTTATGTGAGGAGATATAGGTTTTACAGTAAGATAAGCAAACACACCCATCCAAACGGGTCAGACTGTATATGCAGACACAAACATGCACATGAAACAGACAGCCTACTAAGCATTTCACTGCGTATATATGCTTACTGTTTGAATTTATGGACCAGTTTCTTTTTATTTAGTAAAAGCTCAACTGGCAGTGGAGTCTGATCCAGAACAAATCTCATGAATCCGTTTATGTCAACAAAGTTAAAGCCAAGATAACTCAGCTATGTTACACTTGCTCATTATTCAACTCCATATTCAAACACTGAACACACACTCACACACTCACGAGAAACGTACTCATCCGTCTTCCTCTCTCCCACACAAGCACATACATGTATTTGCACATATAAGCACAAACATGTCATAGATAAATGTGTGCTTATCCAGCAGCGCTGACCTGTTGCTCCCAGTTGTCCGGCAGGGGCAGGTGGTGGTTTCGTCCGTTGGTCTTCTCGTAGTAGTACATGAGTGCGTTCAGGTCTGGAAAGTTCCGGTTCAGATCGAATTCTCTGGCGTTCCCTCGACCCACCAGGTAGCCGTTGAACTCTGGACCCTGTTGACCCACAGACGCAATATCAAGTTTCTCAAACAGCAGCTACTGTTGGGTTACCTGGTTTTTTCCCAGTAGAGTGATTGGATTATGATGTTTCGGCCTCTTGGGTTTGGAGGTTCAGTTTTTCAAAACTGCTTTGCGTATTCCACAAACTGCACATGCAATCTGCAGTGTAACGACAGTAAATTATTTTCCAACAGGTTTTTTTCTGTATATAATGTTTAATTCGCAATGATTTCCTTGTTTTTGTAGGAATCCAAATTCAAACACTTCCCAAAAAACAAGATTCCAAGACACTCAAAGTCACTCCTGAGTATGATTTTAAAAGCTTATAATATTGCATGTTAGACACAAAATTGTAGGATCTTTATTATAGGCTACTTATACTCTGGACTCATGGGGCTGGCATTTGTGCTTTTGAATGAAATGTCTCAACAACTATTGGATGGATTGCCATGAAATTTGGTACAGACATTCATGTTCCCAGTAGGATGAATCCTAATGGTTTGTTCACACTGAACGTGAATGACGTGACCATGACAAATTTGCGTCATTCGCAATTATTGAAATATTTCTACTCAAGCGAGAAAATCGCGTGGCGCTGTATCAGGAAAGCCTGTCAGTGTTGAGATTCTCCTGCGTATAGCATCGCCCTGATCAATCTGAACTCTTTTCAGAAAACAAGCAGATTAAAAATTGTTTGGCGCATCTTGCATCCCAATATGATCCTGCGATCTTTTTTACTTTTTGTTTAGCACTAATTAGCAAATGTTAGCATGGAATGTGGAAAACATTATACCTATAGCCTTGTCATTGTGACCATGTTAGCATGCTGATGTTAGCATTTAGTGTACAGCCGCTGCATGACTGCAGACTCTTGTTTTATTATACTCAGGACTCAGAGTCTCTTGGGATTTTCCTTTTTTGCCTCTTTCTCAGTTTGACTCCAAGCAGCACAGTTCATCATTGAGTCACTTTTGAAATATTCTTTTCTTTACTACTTTCTCTTTTATTTGACATCTGGAGCAATTCCAAAAATAAAAAGATTTGTTCCAAAAATAGGGAGGCTCTTGTTGGATTTGCGCAGTGTTTCCATGCAGACGTTCTGACCTGCTGTGAGAAACTAAAAGAACAGACTGAACTCTATATGGAACTATTAAATCTTTCATTTTTTTGATTCCATGGGCCCGAAGCAATATTTTTGTTGCTTAAAATCAGAACCATAATTCAACACAATGCCATGTAGGATGCTGGGAAATGAAGCAGCCTTCCCATTGTTGTCCAGATGCTGCTGCACCCAAACATCTGTTGATGCAACAAATTATAGTGCTTTGTTCGTGTGTGTCGTCTGAGTGGCACAGAGAGGGACCGTCATGTGCAACTGGCCTCCTCAGGACATGTAATTAGTCTCAGAGATTGTGCACGCCTGTGTGTGTGTTTGCGTTAAAGGGGGATTCATGTGTGTCGGTTGTTTCACGGCACATATAATTACCCCCCGGTAGAAAGCTCGGAGCTCTCTCAGGGAGCTGATAGACGGGATTATTACAGACATTAGCAAACAGTGGAAGATTTAATTAAATAAAAACTGTTTTTGGCTCTTGGTTGCTTGTCTTCAAATATAAACACATACCTGTAGATATATGTTATCTGATGGAGTCAGATTATGTGTTGTGATTTAACTTGCAGGTGTTCCTGAGGGAACTTCACATTTCTAACATTTCCACTGGCAAGAGCACAATCAGGCAAAAATGTGGAAACTTTTTTCTCCACAAGTGGCAAATGATTGCTGAAGAAAAACAGCCAAAGGCGTCCCGTTGGGAGATTTTCCCTGGTTTTCTTTTGGCACGTGGAAGCGTGGAGCTCGCATGTATGTCAGGGTGTGCATTACCTGTCTGGCAGCCACCTCGTAGCCATCGGGGTTCATGGAGGGCAGGATGTGGATGCGCGTGTCATGGATCAGCCTCATGATCCGCTGGTTTCCGGCCCGATACTCCTCGCACAGAAACTGGGAGAACTTAATGAGCAGTTCACGGCCGAGCACTTCGTTGCCGTGCATGTTGCCCACGTACTTGAACTCCGGCTCCACTGGGGAGGAAATGGAGAGGTGGAGGGGGGCATGAGGTCAAAAAGCCACATGGAGCCGCCAAGCGTGACATTTAAAACGACTGCCTAGCATGCACACACATAGGTAGACTGTCTTTTTCATGTTTTAAATTCAGAATTTTTATGAGTCGTTATGATAGTAACTTGAGATTCTATATGTTAAATGATTTACATTTGAATGTATCACCACTGCAGCCACTCTAGCCGTGAATGACATTTACAGGATAATGGCAGATTAAATTTCCCAATAAAATTAGCTTTTATTGTTCAAATCTATTGCCTACATTACCCACAATGCAACTTGAGATTCTTGTGTGTTATGCTAATAGTGGCTAATATGGCCTCGAGCTGCTAGCCTCAAGCAGAGATGAGGCCAGATTTGGTTTTTTTTGTTGTTTTTAAACTTGTAGTCTTCAGGACAAACCTGCGCTGCCTCGAGTGACATCACTGGCAATTTATCAGACTTCTCTGGAGCCACAAAAGACTTTGTGCAACTTTTATTTTCATATGCAGTAGTACTCCCCAAGACCTGTAAACAGACTTTGATGTGACTTTGCATGGCTTTCTCACTGCCAACTCGTCAAATACCGAAGCTTGGCCAGTGGCCCTCGGCGTCTGATACCGAGGCACCGAGGCACCGAGGCACCGAGGCCCCCTTTAGCGTCTGTATGAGACGCACCAGGCTTTCAACTAACTCCAATGTAAACCTAAAAAAAGGAGACTGGAACAAACACAGACTTTCATCCAGGAGACCGCTGGTCATGTCCTGTGAGAAACCAAAAGTTCAGCGTTGGCTTTTTTAAAGTTACATAAAGTTACATAAGTTAACTTTCTTACGTAACATTCTGAACGCCACAAACGTAAATTACTTAACAAACGTAGTTATTTTAACCCAAACCACGATTGTTTCCTAAACTTAACCAAGTAATTTTGTTGCCTTGTATGCTTCCTGTCAACACGGAAGTTTATTTAAGACACAATGCATGTAATGAGACTGACACGCTGTCCCTGACACGTCCAAAACTGACACTAGAGGGATACCTCTAGTGTCACCTCTAGTGTCATAGTATGAAGCAGATAGGGCCACTCACCAAGAGTCGTGGAGTTTCCCTTTAGCCAACATTATTAAACTGAGCATGGGTGCTGGGTTTTATTGCTTATGGGTTTCATTTGAAAGAGGAATATTGTGCTACTTTTTTTCTTTCAGTCTCGCTTTAAACTAATTGCTAACCTTTATGTATTTACATTATCGCAGTTTCTTGGTAGTTCTCAAGGTTCTGACAAAGGTGAGCTCTGGGGAGTGAGTCTGATTACAGCTGATTGAAATATTTGGATAAGGAATTCCTATATGGGGGTATCTGCCACTGATTGGGTGAGCCACCTATCCAAACAGTCTCTCTCTGTGTATAAGGTTCCCTCCTCCCGGGGTTCATTAATCACTGCTGCAGCGTTGATAGAACCAAGGATCCCCAAACACTGCAGTGAGACGGAGCTACTGCTGCACACTTTTTCTTAATGCTGAAATAATGATATCTTATGCCATAACTACAGTATATGATTTTACACTAAAAGCATGGTACGTACTGTAACACTGCTTTTATTTCTTTGAACTTCAGTTGTTCATGAGGAGACGTAAGTGTAGATTTATTTTGGGAGGTGGAGTATTGTGGGGGTGAGTAGATACTTCCAAATTTATGAACAACCTTCACTAATTGCTTCAGGGACCCAAATGGCAGCTTGGTTGCTGCAATTCACCTCCTTTTCTTTAACGCAGGGCCAACTGGCCTCAGGTTCAGAAAACAGTGTTGGCTCTAGTGTGCAGTTTTAAAACACACACACACACACACACACACTCTGCAGCATGTGAATGACATGAACTTCCTAAAGGCTGCAAGGGGGGTTGACCCAGACAGGACCTCAGGTCACTCCCTCCATGAAGTGCACGGTTCCTGTTTTTCACCCGCGGTCATCTTGCAACAGAACAGGCGCACATCCTTCTATTCTACTGAAGGAAACCCCTACGTGTGCAGATGCAAAAAAAAAAAAAAAAATGCAAGCTCAGTCACAGCCAAAAATTATTCCCTGTTGTCAAGCTTTTTTTTCTTTTCAAATAACTGCCATTAAAAATGCAAGAATGGAAAAATCTTCAAAACCACTTACACGAGTGTGACCCTTTGGCCTGCTTTCAATACAAACATTAGAAATTATATGGTTATGGTTTTCAATTTGCAACCGATATGCAAAATAAACACCTGGAGAGCTGATCCAGTGGTTAGGATTGAGAGGAAAACAAGCAAAGCTTTGGCAAGAGCGGGCCCAGGGTTAAGACTTGTTGACTCACAGTGAACTTCTCTGTCATCTGCTCAGCTTTGAATAACACCCCACATTTTGTCAGTGGTTGGATGGCAAAAATTGAAATGAATCACAGATGTTCAGTCAATTCTTTCACTTTTGTCTTTTCTCTTTCACTTTGAGTTTTCCACAGATTACCGCCACTTATGTTTATCAAATAAGCCAACTTGGTGATAACTCCTCTAACTACTTCTTCTTCTTCTTCACCACTATTAATCCACACAGTAATTCAGCTTCAGAAAGCTTGCATTTTCATCTCTTTGGGGGAAAAACCAGAGCCCCCACAGACTGCCTTGTCTCCTGCCAGCTATGTTCTCACTGACTCCCCACAGCAAGAAGTGCAAAACAAATGGGCAGCCAGTGACGGGGGCCTGTGCATTTGATATTCATAATTGTTATAAATCCATTCGCTGTACCCCCAGAACATTGTATCATTGTTGTTTATCAGTTTCAGATTAGTGGCATTTAGGGTTGGACTAGTCTGGCTGGGTACCTAAGCATTGTTGGCATTGAGGCACTACTTCCGCCGGGCGGACGACTCCGGTTGGAGGAAGTCCCTCCTCCCCTTCGTGTTCACATTCTCAGAGTCCCTTCACTACGGGAAACAACAACCTATACACTGAAAATGGCAAGTTTTGAAGAAGAAATGCAAAAAGGCAGGCCTGCTCTGTTCTGTTGGTTAATTATTGTAAATATATACAAACAATATGTTTACAACATTTGCTGTCTAACAGGGATATTCTCGCATGTTTACTGACCGGTTTTGGGAAACGTTGTATTTACCAAGCGTTGCCTGTTCTGCAAGAATTATATACAGCTATATCATCTGTGTTTTTAACGCCTCTACTAGTCTCGTGTAGTCAGACCTATATCCACAGCGCTGTGTCCTCTACATGTGTAAATGTTCCACCTAAACAAGTTTCCTCCTGACACTATTTTGCAGAAGCACCGTCGCTGTATCCGGTGTGCAGCGCCGCCCACCATGCGCCCGATTGTGATTGGTTGAAAGAAATGCACACCAGGCCAGGGAGTTTTTTTTCTGCTATACCAGAGGGGAAGACCTAAATCCAGACCCTACCCCCCAGCGTGGACACAGCGCTGTGGACATAGGTCTGGCTATGCGAGACTACAGTTGGACCTGAATATTCGACTAATGGGATATTCATTCGTTGGGTTGGGATTCGGATATTCACATTTTTTTCCATACTGTAGAATAATCAAATCCTTAAAAATGAATGCCTGTAATTAAACCGAAAGACGTGTTGCAGCACTGTGTTTCCATTTCAGCTCAGAGTGAGCCTCTGTTGCTGTTATAGAGCATCTTTTTTTTTCACCGAGGGCAGGGCTACAGACACGATGTGGAGCAGAGGGAAAGGTGCAGTTGGCAGTCCGTTAACTTGTTGCTCTTCCTACCAATAGCTGCTCTGTTTCAACAATGTTAGGCTGAAAAAAACATGCATGCGTGCTGCCAAATATTCAATTATTCAATATTACCTCAGAATATCCGGAGCCCAAAAAGTGGCCCTAGAGGCATTTGACAAAAGTGTGAGCTCATGTAAACAGAATGAATACTATATTAACTTGGAATTTGCTGTATGTCTGTTATTATTATGATTATTATTTAGTCTTGAGATGCAGATTGAGGCAATGAAATCCTCACAACATGTTTGAGGTTATTGTAACATGCTCATCCTCACTGAGCTGTCAAACAGTGAATCGGGAGTTACTCACGTGCTTCATGGATGCCCGGGTTATCACTGAACTCCATCACGTAGAGGTGGCGCCCCTCTACGCTGCGCCCGATGCTGTAAATGCGAGTGATGTAGGGGCATTCGCTCTGCACTGCAAATAGGGCTCGCACCATGTCCTCGTAGCGGTGATGCTGGAAGTCTGATCCGCACACCAGGAGCCCCATCAGCCCCAGCAGGAGAGCAGCGACCCAGGGAAGAGTCCACCCCTGCTGCATGGTCCCTCAGCCCAAGTAGTGCAGCACCGGAGGAGAGGAGAGAAGAGACTTCCTGCAACTATGCAAAACACTTTCAGATGTATTTTTATCTCCTTACACACCAAACATACTGTTTGCTCTCCCTGCTTGCTCTTTTCCTTTCTTGTCCTCTTCTTTCTCCTGCTCTCCCTCTCCCGGTGCCTCCTCCCACATACAGTCCTCACACTGAAGAGCAAGTAAGGACAGCCCCCCGCTCCTTCTTTGTCTCACTCTCCTCCTCCAACAGCTGCTTCTCTCCCTCTCTCTTTCCCTTTGGGTCCTTGTCAAGTACATGCTACTTGCTTTATTGGCGCTTAGAATACTTCTGCTTCAAGTAGTCCGCCCTGCAGCCCCCTCGGCTCTGTGCACACACAATCTGAATTTCATTCTGTCTCGGAGACACTCATTTTCTCTCCCTTTCTTTGTCTCTAACTCTTGTTCTATACTCCCTTCCTGGGAAAGAGGGGTTGTTTCCACGGCACTGCTCTCCCCAACCCCTGCAGCCCCTCAATCATCCATTCATTAACTCTTAAGTCAACACACAACCCCTGTGTGTGTGTGTGTGTGTGGGGGTGTGTGTGTGTGTGTGTGTGTGTGTGTGTGTGT
>JAOVVB010232782.1:0-24117 GCA_028570985.1 Heterobranchus longifilis
TGATTTTATGTAAAGCACTTTGAACTGCATTTCTTGTATGAAAGGTGCTATATAAATAAAGTCTTACTTACTTACTTTATTATGTTGGTGCAAACAAATAAACAACAATAAAAAAAGCCACATGCATGTCAAAATTAGATTTTCTGTGGAAGCAAACTGCTTAGCCTAACACATCAACAGCAGTTATGCGGTGATAATTAGAAGATATCTATATGGGTTTTTTTTTTTTTTTGCTGGACTCTTTATTATCCATCTGGCATCAAAGTGCAATTAAGCAATGCAAGTACAGCAGCACAGCCCCAAAGGCATTGCATTAATAAACTATACTTACACAAAATGAAAAATGTCTGCTCTACTTAACCGTTTTAAATTCATAAATGCAAATGATTTTGAACGTGAGCATTTGACTTGAGTGCAGCAAACAAGTGAGTGAGCAGGAATAAGTTGCTTTCATGAAAATGTAACTATTCAGAGCTACTGTACACAGAGGGATCGTTTCTGCTGCAGCATGTGAAACAGGATGTGTTTTAAACTGTTTTTGGTTGCTGTAGAGTTAAAAGACAACATTTTCAACACTGTCAATCACAATAATAAAATACAGCTTGAAAATAAACTGTATTAAATTATTAAGTCCCCACCTCAGTAACACATATACTGAGTCTACTGTATTTTCAGTAAAACCAGAGATTGATTTCTACCACAAATTCTAGCATGAGGGATCATTGTAATTGGGATAATAAATGGCCGGTTATATGGAGAGTTTACCCAACATTTGTTTGTTTGGTGCACTCTGAACTGCAGATTTACTGTATTTTTCCAATTTCATATTTAATAAAAAAAAAGACAGATTGCTGAAAAATATACCCTCTACCTGATAGTGTGTGATTTAGTGAGTTTAGGAGGTTCCTGTTGTGGGTAAAAGGTGTCTGGCAGAAGAGGTTTTTTTTATCTGCAATGCAGCAGTAGGGCGAATAGAGGAGAGGACTGTGGCTCTGCCAGGGACTTAAACACCCTCTGATTGAGCATCTCTCTCAGCGTCTCGTGAACCCAAACAACACTCTCTTTCTCAGACTGTAGGCTGAAATCCAAACATCCTGCATTCATGGAAGAATTAACATGGTAGTGGAATAAATCTAGCCTGGCATCTCCAGAGTGATTCGCAAATGCATATTAGTCTGGAACCTCTCAGTTCATTTTTGATTTCCGAGGGCCGTAATCAGCAGACCAAGATTCCTCTGGACGCAGTTGGATAGACCTACAAGAGCAGCCAAATGTGTAGCTTTCTATTCTATTCTATTCTATTCTATTCTTCTATTATCTTATATCCTATTATATTCTAATTACAGCTAAACATTATGCTCAAATGTGTTTCTGAAAACATTGAGCCCATCACTCTTCTCGTCGGTTGTAAATCTGTCTGAACAGGAGAAGGACCAGATGCATCAGAGCAAATAAAACACGAGCTCGGCAGATTTGTCTGGTTCCCATGGCTACAAGAAATCCATATTTGTTTCTCAACCTGAAAACTCTATCCAAACACAACCCCGTTCATGTCTGTCTTGACCCCAACACTCACTTGGATTGAAGACCCTACGCATGGTTTTGAAGTTTCGTATACTTAGTGATATCGTAAACATGGTTTTTCACTCAGATTGAATTGCTCAGCTCTGAGGACAAAATGTTTTTCTATGTTTTGTATCAGTGAACCTTCTCTTCCATCACTTGGTAAAATCTGAAGACTGAAGTAAGTCTGTTTTGTTTTATTAATGATATGAATGTGAACAAATGGTCAAATGTGATTAGAAACAAATAGACCGTTTTACTTACATGAGACACGGGGGAGAATATTATAAATAGGAGGGAAAAAAGACCCTCTTTTATGTCATTTGTATTCTCCCTTTCATATTGTCGCAAAAAATTAACATTTTCTCAAGAAACCAGAGTTCACCCAGGAAATATTATTCAGAATAACAGTTCTATCTACACAAATTTATATACTAAAAATCTATTCAGATAAAAACTGTGTATTTTATGTCGAACTATCCCCAGTGGTCTGTACTCTTTCTGTGACTATAAGAAAAAAACTACAGGTCATCAAAATCAGCTCACTGGTGACATTCTGAGAATAAAATGGACACTGTGCAGTGCTTTGAATGTTAATGTGCAAATGAGTGTACCTGCTGAACATCCTCACTATCCTTCAATCTCAAGGTTTTCTTTCAAACTTTTTTCTCCAATCTACTTTTATTTCTCCTCCATAATGCTCACGTGTTGCCTGAGTTCAATTATAGGCATTATTTTAGCCATAAACAGTGAAATATCTCAACATCTATCAGGTGGTTTGCCATGACATTCTGTAGAGACGTTGATGTTCTGAGATTACATGTCGTCATGACTTTGGTGATCCGCTAACTTCTCCTGTAAGGAGCAGAGCAGGTTCTAGTTTTCCTTTATCCAGAAAGATATCTCAACATGTATTTGATGGAATGCCAAAAAAAAGTACAGACATTTATGGTCCCCAGAGGATGAATGCCAATGACGTGGGTGATCCGACTTTTCCTTTAGCGCCACCGGAGGTTTACAAAATGTCTATAGAATGAATTTCCATGACATTTGGTACAGACTTTCATGTCCCCCTCAGGGTGAATTTTAACAACTCTGGTGATACCTTCACTTTCCACCTACCTTCATCATCAGGTTACAATTTAAATCTGTCCAGTACTTGTCAAACTAAGCTAAAAACATTTAGACTACATGCAGACAGTTTTCCATTAGCTTAACAAGCGCGCTGCGTTTGTGTAAACAACAACATGGTGGTGGATGAGATTCAAATATCACTTTTCTACATGACTGGATGTGTCAGGTAACGTTACGTAGTCTGTAGTTTTAACTTAAGATTGGCTACAAAGTTACGACTCTGCTCATTTCTCTAACTTTAGCCTCAAAGCTTTGACAATAACAGTGGCTGGTGTTCACTCACAGAGCTCTCGTCTGTCTTTTTATTCATATGAGGAGCGCAGAGAGACTCTGCAGATCCAGACAGGTACACAGGCAGAGTGTTGCTTACCGTCTGACAGCACCTTTATGCTTGTTAATGGTGTATTGATAAGGTATTGAGGTTTTGTTGCACTGAACGAGTGTTGGAGGAGCTCAGACAGAGATCAGAGGAGAAGCTGCAGCGTGAGAATACATTTTACCAAGACGTCAAAAATTACCGATAAAAGAACCGTCGGAGCTCATCAATATGGTCTTTAATCATTTTGCCCCGGGGCCCATTAAGTACCGGGTTTCGGTATCAGAGGCAGACTGTGACTGTCGATTTGTCGAGCAATGTTCACCTCCTTTATTCGTCTTGAGCACACAACACAAACTTTCCTCAAGCTAGCGAACGTAACATCAGACAGCCTTCTACCCAAACTACCTCCTGTTGCTAACTCAGTGTGTTTCAAAATACACGACAGAGTTGACTCCCTTTCTTTGAAAACTGAAGAGACGGTAAAAACGATTCTGTCTCACATTCCAACATGTTGAACTTTGCATTAAGCTTTTCTTGCACATTACACACACACAATGAAACATCAAGGATACAACTTTCCCCTTGTAGTTTCCCATAGTGAGCGACAGACTTTCCCATTTATAGGGCTGGTCCCCAGCTTTGCTGCAGTCCAGCCAAAAGTGAGCATAGAAACGTCCCTACGTACACCTCACCTGAGCGTGGCTGCAGGCACTGGCTTTGATAAATGTCATTAATGTTTCTTTATTAAATGCCCCCTGACCTGCTGTCATTCTGCAAAAGTGGGCAAAGTACAAAGTAGAGTACCCCTGCTGTAGACTCTTGGTCTTCTTTCTTCAGTTTGGAACAAACTGAGAAACAGTGACAGAACTGGAATTAAAAAAGAAAAAAAAAAAGAATTGAATGGACCTTTGAAAACATGTGAAGTTACTTCAGGTGTAAATGTACTCAAGCGCAGCTTTTAGACGTCATGGTGAACTCGTTACTGTCGATGGATGTGTGTAAGAAATATGTCACCACCATCATCACTCTCGCAACCACTCTGATTTTCAATTCACAACATTTTTTCTTTGCTATTCCGTCAACCCCCAGTAACAATATTAAATTGTCTCTGGTTCACCAGGTGCTAATATGATGAAAATGTTAATCCACTATAGTGCTGAAGGCAGCGTGAATTGATGCCAGCTGTGTTTCGACAGCTGTGTGATCTGAATACCCTCCTTTAATGTGCTCTCTCTTCTCAACATAAATGTTAAGATATTTTCCTTTAAGTTGATGGTCATGTGCTAGATTTAATGCTACATCAGCCCACGGCTATCCCTTTATGCTTCGGTGGAAGGATTTTAACCACTAAAGGGCTATATAAAGGCCATCTGCCTGTCTCGTTAGTGCCAACTTTCCTGCGTTTCTGCCTCCAGAGGATAAAGGTCTCGATATTTTGATTCTTTTGGGTTAAGATGAAAGCTCTTGTACCATGACATTTCTTAAGCATACAAATCTTGTATCTGCAAAAGTCACAGGCACACAAAGGCTCAACATTTAGCATCTGCAGGTCATAATACAAAGCAAACACACACACGCACACACACACACACACACACACACACACACACACACACACACACACACACACACACACGAAGGTGCATATATTGACAAGGCTAACTAGAGGTAGGCTATGGTTCCAGTGATCTTAGCCTGGAGGGTTATATTAGCGGTGCATGCAGAGTAGTTACTTGAACGTAACCCCAGTTCTATGAGTATACAGAGTCCTGTGCATACAGGAACAACAGAGCTTTGATGGCAGCTCCTGCTCTTCATGAGATGCTTTATAGGAAGTCAAAAGTAAAAGTTTAAATGCCATGAAGAGAAACTATCGTAATGTATAAACCATGTCTTGTTTTTGTCAAAAGCCTTGCTGTAAAGGTCACGACTGTTTGGACTATCAACAAAGCATTTTAGGTGTGATATAGGCCTAATAGATGAATGAGGCCAGTAAAAAAAATCTCACAGTCAAGCTGCTGCACATTTTGAGGAATTCTCTCTTTAAACACACTATAAATGGAAATTGACTGCATTTATATAGCACTTTTCTAGTGTACCGACCATTCAAAGCACAGATTAAAAGCCCTCTAGCAATTCTTGGTACAAAATCCCTTCTTTTTTTAACTCAATGCTTTTATTCTGATAGGGCCGTGTTGTGTAAAATACAGTGGCTTGCGAGTTGCTTGCATGACTCGGATAAGAGTATTGGCTACAGTACTTCTAGCAGAAATCCCACACAGGATATATTATGTATGTAAAAAGTTAAAAGAACATCAGCAGATATTCACTATTTTTCAGGTGCACGTCCCCTCTTTCTTTCCTCGGCCTTTCTCTTTTTTTCTTTCTCTCCTCTCTGACACGGACAGATGTGACAGGCACCGCACTGATAACATGAATTTAATGTAACGGATAATGATTGAAACACTCTTACATACAACACAGTCATTGTTTCTTTTTCCTAAAGACCACCCGCCCCCCCAGAAACGCATCAACAAGGCTGCCTGTGTGAACACCAGGAGCTTCCGAGACACAGCCGTTCAGCGTGGCAGCCGACACGCACACGTGAGGCGTCCTGTCTGGGTGGGGCGTAACTCCTCCGCCATTGTCTTGTTGTGAAAGTGAAAGTTAAATCTGACTCATCTGCCACTGCTGCTGCTGTACGGACACAAGGTGGGCGCTGATACGCAAAAATAAAATAAATGGCAATAAATGGCAATGGTAGCACCGGTAACACCGACCTCCTAACACTTGCAGACTATGCCCGTTCTGTTTGGTAACTACGATGTAATCTCGCCTCTGCCGTGCCGCCCCAGCCCCCTAAGGCAATTTTGAATTGTGGAGCTTCACTGACTCATTATGGTTACACAAGAGATACAGTGTAACTGCCCGTCATCAGCCTAACAACAATACAGTGAGAGAGTGAAATGGTAAATTACCTGGCCTACGGGGAGCAGATACATAGAACAAGATTGGACCAAGAATTGATCCCTGAGGTGCACCAATAACGGAATCTACTGAGGAATTGCAATCACTTATATGAAGTCCTACAATTGTCTATTAGACAGATATTTAAACCACACCTGTGCAGTTCCAGATATATACCATATCTATTACAGTTTATTCAGAAAGATCAATACTGTCAAATGCAGCACTGTAATGAAGAGAAACAGCATGTAACAGTCACCAGAGTCCGCCTACCAAATGTCATCCAAATGTCATTTATGACACAAAGGTGGTCTCTGTGGAATTACTGTAGTTGAGGAGTAGGTACAGGCACTATTTTCTCTGGTAATTTTGGATAGAAATAGGAATAGAGATAGATATATAGTTCTGAGGGAGTGACGAATACATGTGTTTTATCAATCGAGGTGCAATGGTTGCTCGGCCAGTAACAGGAGAGCTCTTCACATGTAGGCTGGCATCAATGACTCTTTTCAGAACAGATGGCGATACATTGTTCAAATGAGCTAGAAGATGAATTCATACGTGAAATAATACCTAAAAGATAGGTGAAATTAGCTCTTTACAACATGGCATCGTTTTAGATTGAATGCCAGTGATTTTGTTGAAGAAAAAAACATCACTCAGTCTATGACAGATTGAGTGATGTTTTTAGCTGTCTGGAAAACACTTTATTTTGTTTGCTGACAGAAATGAGCGTGTCAAGCATCCTGACCTTAATGGCTGTACAAAGCCAGGCGCTATTTCTGAAATAAGTTTGTTTCTCTATCAGCCTGTCTGAACACATGCCGTCTTCATGGAGAGTGATGGAACAGAGCATGTTTTTATAAAAGTGTTTACCAGGTCATGCTGCAGAGGTCATTGTAGGTTTGCCAAATCATAATATTTCTGAGTAGATTCACTGTAAATAAGAGCAAATATTCCATTTATTTCCATGTTTTCCAACATATTAATATTCACAAATATTTCTGCCTTTAATATGGGGTGTGTTCAATGTGAAATACAAATTCAACATTGTGGGTGATCACAGAGGGAGAGAGAGCCAGAGAAAGAAAAAAAGGATGATATTTGTTACACAAGCATGGCGAGGCGAGGGCTGGAGAGAGGAATGGAGGGTGGGGGTGGAGGTGGAGAAGACCTCGGGAGTCTTGGCTAGCTGTCCCTTGGCAGCTCAAAGCACAAACAGAAGCAAGGGTCTCTGTTTCCAGAAAAGGCATAAAGTGGAAGAGTGAAATACACAAGAGAGAAAGGGATGGAGAGTGAAACTGAAGTAGAGCAATGAAGGAACGGGAGTACTATAGGCATTGTTGTAATTTTTTGTACTGATAGACATTATCTGTGACAGGCAGCACTGCAGGATATAATACAAGTTGAACAACTGAAATACTCCATAATATTCTCCAGACACAACTAATTTGCTCATTTGCCCCAGTCTTAGATCACATTAGACTTGAGCTGAACCATGTCACATTCTAACATAAATCAGCCTTTGCTCTGCTATCTTTGGCTGAGCGCGCGTGCGCTGCAGTGATTGGAGAGGATCATTTGGGTCAGACTGCTCACACACAGCTGAGGCGCCAGCTTGCAGTTGCTCTCATCACCAGCAGGGGGCGAGCAGCAGCCATGCACAACATCAGTACATCCGCACCCCTCTCCTCCCCAGACCCGACCTGCACGCGCTTGCGCACGCAACCGCACACAACTCCCTCCATCCCATGTGACAGAGAGAGGGAGAGAGAGAGAGAAAAATGTGATTTCGCTAGAAGGCCAGACAATTAGTGGCTGTTGGAGGAACGCATGACACACATCTCAGCTGAGAGGGGAGAGCAAGACTGACAGAGGGAGGCAGACTCACGCACGCGTGGGGCCAGCTGAGGGATAGAGACAGGGAGAGATGGGTTTTTATTTCAATGCTTAATCACCACCAAGGCAGGGGGGGTCGCTGAAACGATGTGGACTATCATGTGACAGTACCTGCAATATTTTCACGTCACTGTGTCCGTCTTCATTTGTCCCTGTCAACATGAAACCAAAGTCAAAATTAGCGACATGTCACACAAGGACAAATTAAAGAAATTGCCTCCTGCCATTTTGTCGCGAGGTTAAGTGTATTTTTATGCGAAATAATTGTTTTTGTCCGAGCTGTGAAATTCGGCCACGTGCATTTCACGACGCTGATGGTGTTTTAACACCAGGGTACATAGATGACTAATCTGCAGCGGGGATGGGCAGTCATGTATGACGACATTTCCAGTGAGATACGTAATTAGATGATGTGTGAGTGAAGCGCTGTTGTGTGATGTAGCCTACTGATGGGGCCGACTGGAGGGTGGCATAAAGTGTGTGTGTGTGTGTGAGTGTAGGTGATAAAAGTGCGCTCCCCGTACCCCCGCAGGCATGCCCATAAACCCATGCACGCGCGCAAAAAAAGCAGTGGCGCGGGTGCATGACACACGCACGAGCCCCGACGAAAAATGAACGCGGTAGGCTACCTCTGTGTGTAGCTTGTTCTTCAGTGTGTCTCTGTGGTGCTTAAGGTTTACTGACCCATTACATCACTCCAGTGTTTCCATCGGAATGTGTCGTTTCTGCAGTGCTGTGAGTTATCTAGTCAAGAGAATTTACGCACACGCGCACAACGCGCGCGTGCGCACACACACACACACACACACACACACACACACACACACACACACACACACACATACACAATGTATTCCCCTTTCCTCTTCCTTTTGCTTCCCTCTCACACGCGAGCCTGTGTTTGGGGGTGTCTTGGGTGTTGTGTGTTTCTGAGAGAAAGAGAGAGAGAGAGAAATAGAGAGAGAGAAATAGAGAGAGGAGAGAAAGAGAGTGAGAGTGAGAGAGAGAGAGAGATAAATAGAGAGAGGAGAGAACGAGAGGGAGAGGGAGAGAGAGAGAGAAGAGAGACAGAGAGAGAGAGAGAGAGAGAGAGAGAGAGGAGAGAGAGAGAGAGATTTGTACAGGGGAGGGACATTCTCCAGCCGGGGAGCAGAGCTTCGGTCTGGGCAGCCAAGAGCATCGCTGTCTGCCTCCCCAACACCACCACCCGTCTGCATCGCGTTTTGGACTAGACACCCCGTGCTGTGACACTGTCTATGACGAGCAGGGGTGTGTGACTGTGTGTGTGTATCAATCAATCGTGGAGAAAATAAAAACCCAGCAGTTTCTGTCCCCCATAACGCGAACAGGGGAGCACAGCAGAGGAGCGAGAGCGGGGGGTACAGCAGGTGGCATGGAGGAGAGGCGCGTGTGTGTTTCTGCGCGGAGGCAGGGCTGTGGGATGTGGTGTCTGACGGACGCGGAGAGATGCTGTGAGCTCTGGTATTAGCAGGCAGCTGCGCACCGAGCCGCTCTCTTCCCTCCCTCCCCTCCTCCGTTGCTCTCCTCGCGCCGACCATTCGCTGAAACCGGGGAATCGGCTCCACACACGGCTCGCTCTGCTCTCCGCTGGCGTCCTGCACGGGGATTTGACACGACCAGGTATGTGCAGCGGCGGAGCCCATTTGGGCACTGGATGCGTGTTTGCATGGCGGGGGGGGTCTTAACTGTTTGACTTCATCCTGTGTCTTCTTGTTGCTTCCCTCCCCTCCCTCCGGCCCTGTCAGTGGATTAATGAAACGTTATTTCTGAATGATGCGGTGAGATGGCATCATCTGTCGATGTAGCGGGGGTGAAAAATACAAAAACGACGAGGTGTTAATGCCATTGAGTCGTTTTGTTGTTTAGCCTAAAATCCAGATCTGATAGTACAAACACTGTCGATAGCCTACCACAAATGATATCCCATTGCTCCCATCCTAACCTTTTCCCATGTTGTTTGCATAACGCACAACATGAACGCATGTGAGCAATGCTGTTGTTTCACACTGAGCAAATGCGATGAGCCTGGTTATCACAGAAAAGGTAATATTTTGATTCATGAGGCGAGACAATCTGTTGTGATGTTGGCTGGTTTCCTAGGGCTGAAGGCATATTTTTCACTATTGGGAAATACACAGGTTAGTAGAAGGGAGGTAGAATGTAGCTGAGGATGGGCGTGAGGGCAATATGATCTGAGGATGCACACACCCTCACATGCTCATCCCCCACTGGTATGCTTCGCTCTTCTCGGAGCAGCAAATGCATGCTTGAAAGCAATCATGCACGGAGGCATGCATGGCGCACATGTGTGTGCCGTGCACGCACGGCTGCACACACACAGGCGCACAGGCATGCACACAACCACATGTAGTACACCAAGCCACACTCGGCCATAATCCATAATCATGTGTTCTCGAGACATGACGTAACACATATCATCTGTATGCATCCGTTTGGCTTGCAACAAATGATCCCCAGTCTCCCCCAGAACGATACGGGAATGAACAGCACATCACAGCATGTAGTATAATTGCTTGCAGCATAATAACCTCAAATTGGCATAGCCTACTTGCGTTTTCATCAGGAGAGAAGAGCAGATTGTACTATTGTGAGAAATAGGTTAGCATGCCTCCAACTGACACTCATTTTCATTAAAGGAGAGTGGCAGAGAATGCATGACTGAGAGAAATGGAGTGTTTTAGAGTGCTCTGCTAATCAGATGCATTAGGGGAAAAATGGGGGCAAATAGGTCCCTGGACATTAATGCAGGGCCTGGGGGTAGCAGTGCCTCATAGAGAGTGGGTGTGGCTGAGGTGCTCCCTCATTCTCTGGAGGTTTCACTAGTCTGACTCACAAATGGGAGGGGATCTACCCCAGGACCACAGGAATTCCCAGATTTTTTTTCATCACTATTGCAGGCAACTATTGTTTGGAAGCTCTCATGTGTCCAAGCAAGTTGCTTATGAAACAAGTTATTTTACAACATGATAAGTAGCCCACAGTAGTTGGTGAGTAGGCTATGTTACATATTAAGACACTAGAGCAGTTTGAGGTTCAGTGCCTTGCTCAAAGGCACACAGCCTCTGAATTATAAAGGGTGAAACAAGCAGCTTGTTAGGATATAAAAAAACAAAAAACAAAAATCCTATACATTCAAATGCATTTCAAAGGCATCCCCCCCCCCTCCCCACTCATGTTTTGCCTAGTCCCGCCCTACTGTGCTGTGATTGGCTAGTACTAACCCTAACCATGACCTCTTTGGCCGAATCCTACCGCCTCTGACTTTGATGCCAACATGATGAGTAGCCTACTAGCCAATCACAGCACAGTAGGGCAGGTCTATGGCGGAATACGGGTGGGAAAGAAAATTGTGCATTTCCAAGGCCTATGGATCTTTTTTCCCCCTAAACTTTATTGTATAAATCATCACTTAGAACCATGCGACAAATACAAAAATAGTCATTTAGGCATCATAACAAAATGAAGATATCGTGTCAGTCCTGTCATCACTCTCAACTAGAGCTGCGCGATAAATCGATTTTATCAATTAATTCAAATTTATGGTTTAAGATGATGTGAAAAAATTAAAATCGATTTTCGACGTGGGTAATTACGGAATGGAACCCCCTGAGCTCCCGTAGTTAACAGTAAGGTAGTGTCGCTGTGTGTGTGTGTGTGTGTGTGTGTGCGCGTGTGTGTGTGTGTTTATTCCGGTGCTCTGCTGCACAGACCTGAGACCCGCCCGCCCGCTGGCTCTCATGCCCAGCTCCCTGAAGCTGTTTGCCGGCACGGAGGTCTGGGTGGGGCTAGCCGGTAGCTGCTAGTTAGCTAGGTTGCTAATTCCGTCATGCTTTCATGCTTCACTACAGGAAATGAGCCGAACAAACTTGTCACTCATCTGGTGATAGCAGCGTGCTTTCCTGCGCTGATGATGCCTGTGATGAAAATATTAAGTTGGCTGGCTAGTTAGCAGCTAAACTAGCTCATGCTTTAGCTTAGGAAAGTCACGTCACCAGTAGTCTTGTGTAGCCAGACCTATCTTGTTACCATGGCAACCCATGCAGATGGGTTTGTGCGGTGATGTCTGGACACTTATTATACATCCATGACACTGACACACAAAGTGACGTGGCTTGAACTTTATTAATCCCAATAGGGAAATTATTTGCTTTCGTTAATCTTTTGTATTGTTAAAATAAAAACAAACCTCCTTTGTTGTTGAGATTTTATTTTTAGGCCAGCTCTACTCTCAACAAGGCAATACATTCATATGGTCCTAATACATAGGTAAATGTAATACAGTAGAAATATATATTTAAAAAAAAGACTAATATAAATACAAGTTAATATAAAATGTAAGACATTCTATTAAATATATTTCCTGTAAGGCTTATGGATCATATAATATGCTTGAACACATCATATGATGTAATAAACTCAATAATAGCTAGCTACCTATTGTATGTTCTACATATGGCCTTATTTTATGGTGGGCAGAGGATGTGTGTGTGTGTGAGCACATGCTACTTACATAAATTAAATGTTTATGACTCATCCTTTTATAAAAACTAATAGCTACTCTCTCTTATCTCTATTTAAGTGTTACAGAATGAGCTCTATCACACTGAATCTGCATATATTAAAGCAGGGAAGAAGCAGCAGGGATACTGTAGACCAAGATAACCCAACATGTAATCTCATTCTCACATGTGCTTGTCATGCTGGCAAGTCTGCTCACAGAGCCACATCTTTGCAGGTTCTGTGGTCAAATTGTTAACACGCACAAGTGGGAAAGGTGATCTAGTTATCCGTCATCCTTTTCTCCTAATTCTTGCGTCATTACGCTCTAATGGGACGATACAGGCGATACCTCGTGGGTATTATCAAGTCATTTGCGTATCAACTCTGGAAGAGGGTGAATGCTTCATTTGTCAGACCTTAACATGCAGATGTCAGGTTGCTGGCTCTGTAAAGAGAAGGGCAGCTCCCTAATTGGTAATCAACACTCATTAAACACTAGTACTCTTTTATTGTGATTTGTCCTGACAGAGTGCAGCCACAATGCAGCCACACTGCTTTATATAAGTGATGTTCCAGTCACTGCTACAGTAAACAGCGACATATGCCAGATGCTGTCAGCCGTGATTGTAACTATAGCTCAATTTAGTACATTAGAAAAATTGCATCACAAACGCATTAATATAATTGGTCAAAATTAATCAGCAGTCATTATTAGGCATATTTTGTGTGGAGTGCTATGATGATGTTCCATAATGGTTGAGTCATTCAATGAGATGCAGCTTAAAACATTCATGTTTTGATTAAATATACTTTCAAAAATGGGCTATCAATTTTCCATATTGCATAATATTGACTGCAAGGGTAGTAAATGTTATGCACAACTTACTTCCGTGAAGCAAGATCTATTTTTATGTGATGATGAACAGAACCATGGATAGTAAGCAGAAAGCAGACTTACAACAATAGATTGTGAACAACAGAAACCTTTCTGTCACTCCTCACACCTAGCCCCTTTCAGAACTGCAGTAGTGTGTGCAGACTACAGTCCCCTGCCTCTCCATTGAGAAATCTATCTAAAAAACTCCCTCCCCCTGATCGGCAAAGCAAAGCTCTTCCATGAAGTGTTGCAGAGAAATTTCAAAGGTCCTCACAGTTGCACGAGGGTTTCGTGAACATGAGCGGTGGGTTCTGAAAGCTCGGCATCGTATAAGGTTTAAGGAGACAGTAGAGTTTGATGCCAATGTTGATCTTAATGCATTATTTGCTCTCTTTGGCTTCATCATCCACCACATTCCTCCAGTTGTGACTTAGTTTCTTCTGCTATTGGTGTCACTCAAATGTCTAACTCCTTTATAAATCAGTGATATGTTCATTTCAATTTCATTTCATTTTGTTTCATTTTAATCCACTACATTACCACTCATAATTTATGTCTTCTATTTAGCTCATGCTCACATTCAATTCTGCTCATTATATTGTGTTACTCAAGTGTGCAGATAATAAACATGTTCATTTATTATGCAGTTAATGTTTGGGATTTCTTTCTACATGCTACTGTGTAATGTAATCACTGACCGGGAAAATAACTCACTAATTTCAGATTGAGTGATTATAAGTAAAGACTTTTTTCCTAATTAAATGGTGCCTCTCACGACTGTATAATATAAATGTTCTTAGTTCATCCTGCTGAAACTCTTTATAGTCTCTTATCAATCAGTAAAGCAGTGAGAACTCACACAGACAATTTCAATTACTCTGGATGATTAGAGTTTCACTCAGGTTAAAGATGGGTGGAGTTATGATGGGAATTAAGTGATATTACCAAAATCTATGCTCTAATAAGAATGATAATAGTGCACATTTTCCCAACACAACAGTTGCAACAAAACTAACAAAATAGTGAGGGAGATGTCAATCAAGTGTTGTCTGTAGACACACAGTCCTGAGAAGAGGTCTGCTGGAGTGAAATGAGTAGAAACACCGGTCTGGGTGTGTAGCGGCTTTAAATATAAACTGAACTGCAAGTGTAATCATTCCTTGAATTCTGTTTTTATTGGGAGACCATACCATGACATTGACAAAATAATTCATCGAAATGGCCCATTTACTTATCCTGGTGGAGTACGTGAATAAGCCATCACACTCCCACACTAACAACTACAGGTGCCCTTAAGCAAGGCACTTAACCCTCAGCTGCTCACTGATTAACACAAGTTGACTGCTTGTGCTGTGGCACCTCTCAGCTTTTTTTGCATGCAGATTGAGGTTTGAAATTCATAAGAGCTACAATGTCAGTGGAAGTAGTTGAGGCAATGTCAGGACATTTTTAAACAATATCTAATGTGATTTATTTATGGTGGGGACAGTTTTGGGTCGTGACCCATCAGTTGCAAAAGGCTGCTCTTGGCTTTACGCCAGTCTACAAGAGAGCTGAGTCATGAACTTTCTCATACCATAAAATAAACTGTAGTCCGTCCTTACCTCATTCCATTGCCATTCAATTTCTGTAAAGACACATTTTGATGCTGTTTTTTTTTTTTTTTTCACGACTCAAGACCATCCTGTATTTTTCTAGGAATCAGTAATTTACAATTGAATGGCAGCTTAGGTTAAAGTACCTTAGCTGCAGTTGGTAAACTCACCCATTAAGATTGGTACTATTGAAGCATGTGCTTGTCTACAACTCTCCCCAGATCAACAGAGAGGGTGGAGCAATGACCGGGACAGCTTAGCAGGGGGAATTGGCCAAGTACAATTGGGGAGAAAATGGGTGAAAAATATTGGTACTATTGCACAATACCTTTCAGAATTACACACAATAAAAAGTGTTTTCCTTGTACAAACATTCTTCCCCTGGCCAGCCTTGAACCTTATCCTGTGAAGGAAACAAATAGTCCCAGGCCCTTGATTCATTCCATCATCCATGAATCCAGCAGAAACACATCTACTGTATGCTGGCAACCTAGCCGTAAGCTCTATTTGCTAATGCCTGGTCCTTCTTCAGAGCCCAGCATTAAAAGCTAACTGTGATGCTGTGTTTCACAGCTCATTTGAAGTGAGCATGTCTCTGTGGTCATGAGACTGTAGACACATCAAGCTCTATACCCCAGAACTAATGTGGAGCAGCTGTCAGATTCTCTGTACAACAAACAGCCCTCTTTCGACTCAGTTGGCCAGTTCCACTCTATAGAAAACACACACTCACCTCTCAGAGCAACTCCAAGCTGTTGAAGGCTTGACACTATGCAGCGTGATTTAAGAAGTCTCTGGCCTCTTTTCCATGAGACTAAGATGGCCATTTCATCCTCTGTAACTATGTAGTCTGCTGCACATGTGCATTATGACACCTGAATGGTTCAGGTGCTGAACCATTCCAATAAAACTAATTGGGGCGTTAAATGTATGACATCATAGGTCATTAACTTTACCATTTCCATTAGTGAAAACATCCTCATCATTATAATCAATACACGGAACATAGCCAAATTTAGATTTTGTCTTGTGATGGAATATGATTTTAGAATATTGATGTGTTGAAAATGAAAACAAGAAAAATATATGTATATATAGCGTATGCATGTATTAAGACCAAATCCAGGTTCTTTAAGATTTTTCATCAAGTTAGATATTAATTTCTGATGAACAAACACTGACAAGAGTATTGTAGCACTGAAGCAATTAGAATAATTGGCTGTCCTGTTGGACAAGCTGGAAAAGTGGAGCCAGTGTCCATGGGCCTTGACTGATCCATACATGAATGCACACATGCAATTGATTACCACCAAGCCCTCGACTCCCATCCACACACAAGCACATCCACACAATGCTTTCATTCTCTCTTTGTCTTTCCTTCTCTCGCTCTCTCTCTCTCAGCACCTATGGCATACAGTTTAAGGAATGTCTAAGTAGGATGGGTGACTAGGATGCTCTGTGGGATTTGATGTAAAGCCAGTACTTAACAATAATTACTAAAAATAAATAACATTTAAACATTTTTTTTTTGAATGTTCAAATTAATGGTTAGTTTTTTTCTGCATCTGAATCATTGGTTTCTCTGCATAATGTGTTTTGAGATTGCTCAACAATGAGAAACCTTTCATATTATGCATGTTTAAAGATTTAATAGATTGTCCACTGTCTCAGTACTTGCAAAGTAATAACTCAGTTTAGGTTTTTCCTGCTTGTGTTTCAGTGTGATCTGGGAATCTGCAACCAAATTGTAAAGTATATATCTGTTGTTTTTTGTCTTTCAGAGATGTTCCTTTTCGGGAGGAAGGCCACTGGATTTAAAAGTATTAGTGAGTCTCTACGCGGACTGTGGCTTTAGTGATTGTGAGCTGGGATCCCACTGTCAAGCACAGGTTGATTGTGCTTGGCTCACCACCGCTGTATTCTCAGCCAACTTCTCCTTTCACTAGATGATAAAAACAGTCCACAGGATTGCCATCCATGGTTTCTGCCCTAATAAATACTATATCATCCTACATTAAAAAGATTTGCAAAGGAATGTTTACAAAGAAATTGGCAAACCCAATAAAGAAGAAAGAGAGAAGCGAAAATAAAGAGCCCAAATTGACCACTGATTTGCAAGCACACAATCTAACTTTCTCTACCACACTGAAGACTACAGTTAAAAAGATTTCCAAATGCTCTTCGGCACGTAACATATCGCTTGAAGAAGACGACGGAAAGAACGACTGCTCATCCCTGTCACCCACTTTCAGTTATCGTGTAGCTATAGCAAATGGACTCCCAAAAAACTCTCTTTTTTTGAATAATAATGAAAGTATTTTTCCTGAGGTACTTTCGATTGATAGTAGTTACTCTGACTCCTTGAGTGAGACAAAACTTGTCAGGAGACTGGATGAGCATAAATCACACACTATGCCAGTAAGACGAAACAGGAAGAGCCTCATCAGTTTGGCTCCCTCTGATGGCAGCTCTGAGGGTGAACGAGTGGAACGCTCCAGTCTACACACACTTAGACTGGGTGCTCTACGCAAGTTAAGAAAATGGAAAAAGAGTCAGGAATGTGTCTCCTCAGATTCCGAGGTGAGCAATTGGAGGAAAACTTTGGGCATCCGGAGCAAGTCCTTGGACCGTGCTGGACGGCAGCAAAAGAGCTCGACCCTGGAGCCTGGCTCCTCCTCCACAGGTTGCATCAGTCAGACCCAGGATGTCATGGAGATGATCTTTAAGGAGCTTCAGGGGATCAGCCAGATAGAGACAGAACTGTCTGAGCTACGTGGCCATGTAAATGCCCTAAAAAGCTCCATTGACGAAATATCCAGCAGTGTGGAAGTAGTTCAGAGTGAGATTGAGCAGCTTCGCTCAGGATTTGTACAATCTAGAAGGGAAACACGTGATATCCATGACTACATAAAGCAAATTAGCCACCAGGCCAATAATTCAACCTTGCGGTTCCTCAATGTTCCTGAAGAAAGGCCAGAGAAAACAGAGAGTGTAATATATAAAATATTAAAAGACAAAATGGGTTTCATTGATGCCCTTAAAACAATTAAAATTGAGCTTGCTCATAGGTTAGGGCAACAAAGAGAATGTTCTAATGCAAAACCCCGCCCTATTATTGTTATATTTGCAACAACCCAAGACAGGGATATAGTCTTGAAAAAGTGCTATAAACTTAAAGGAACAGGCATTACAGTTTCTACTGATAGCTTAACTCATGATGGAAAGGAGAGAAAAGACAAAACAATGTCTTCCTCACAAACCTATGAAAGCATGGATATAAAGGTCTCAGGAAAGGATAAAGTGGTGGAGAGCGATGATTGGGACTCAATGGACAGTGATAAAGAATTAGATGAATTAAGCAGAAATAAATATGCAATGGTGATTTCAAAGCCTGTTCATAAGAGTAAATCAGAGAAGAGGCGATCCCATGACCATAGCCGATCAGGAGAAGAAGCAGGCTACTCAGGCGCTGTTCACTATGCTGATGACTCTTACTATGACCCAGACAAGCATGCAAAGGCTTACTACTCTGATTTGACCCCTGGTTGGCTTTCCCAGAGTGACTATTCCACCCCTAAACTCAGCCGCTCTGAGTCTGACTGCTCAAAACTTTGTCAGTCATACTCAGAAGACTTTTCAGAGAGTCAGTACTTTACACGGGCTAATGGTTGCTCCCTGCTGTCCTCTTCAGATCAGGAACTGTGGCAGAGAAAACAAGAAGACATGGCCTCCTCCTGGTATGCTAGTGGCAGCCATGAGAATCAAACATATGAACACAATGAGGTTGAGACTACAGAAACTATTGACAGTGGGGTGAGCAATGGACTTGTCTGCATGTCTGGGGACAGAAGCCACTACAGTGGCTCCCAGCTCTCTTTGCAAGGTGACCTATCACCCTGGAAAGACTGGCATCATCTGGAGCAAGGTGCTGACTCTGGCTTGGAAGCCTCCATAGAGGTTAGCAGTCCCTTTGACCCATCAACCATTCCCGGTTTTCCAGAAAACATCACTAAATGTCAGGAGGTTGATTTACAATTTGAAGGAGATGAGGAATTCATGATGCTTGACAGGGACAGAGAAACTTCCCTACCACCTATAACCACCCACATTATTCCTCCCGTCACAGAACGAGAGTCTGTCATCAAGACATCAGCCCGACAGTCTAAGGAGGGAAATAAGATAATCACAAAAGAAAGCACGAAAATATCATCTAAGGATACCCCAAAAGCTGCTGCTAAAGTTACACATAAACAAACTAAATTGGCTCCCAAGGAAGAAACCACCAAAACATTGCCAAAAGAAAGCCAGAAGCTATCTGCTAAGGTTCCATCGAAAGTGACCTCTAAAGCAGCTCCTAAAGAGTCACCTAAAGAGATTCCGAAATCAGCAGCTAAAGAATCCTCTCAAGCCCTCCCTAAAGACGGTCCTAAAGTCACACCTAAAGATGCCACAAAGCCCACTGTTAAAGAAGTAGCTAAAGTGACATCTAAGATAACTTCTACTGAGGCTGCTAAAGTCACTCATAAAGTGACCCCAAAAGATAGCCCAATAATGACTCCTAAAGAAAGTCCTAAAGAATCACCTAAAGAGAGCCCTAAAATAACCCCAATTGAGAGCCCTGTTTCAACCCCGAAAGAGTCCCCTAAAGAATCCCCGAAAGAGTCTCCTAAAGTCATTGCTAAAGATCCCCCACAAGTTGTATCTAAAGAAGGTCTGAAAGTTGTTGCTAAAGAGGTTACCAAAGAAGCTGCAAGATTACCCCCTAAAGAGGTCCCAAAAGAGATACCTAAAGTAACATCTAAGGAGACTGTTAAAGTACCCACTAAAGAAGTTTCTAAGATTCCACCTAAAGAAGCCCCGAAGGTGTCCCCTAAAGAGAGTCCTAAGGTGCCCCCCAAAGAGACCCCGAAAGCCACTCCAACTGAAGCCCCTAAAGTAGCACCCAAAGTAGCCCCTAAAGATGCCCCTAAGGAAACCCCCAAAGTAGCCCCTAAAGATGCCCCTAAGGAAACCCCCAAAGTAGTTCCTAAAGATAAATTCCCGGAACTGGATGTGAATCATAGCTTCCACCAGACTCAGAATAAGTCTTCGACTATGTACCGCAGTCAGAGTGAGATTCGAACAGAGAAGGTTGAGGAGGTCCCCAAATCTTGGAGTAGTAGGCTCAGCATAGATCTCAGTGAAAAGTCCTTTGGTTTTGGCTTTGGCTCTACACTGCAGAGGGCTAAGTCAGCTCTGGAGGTTGTTTGGAAGTCGGGCTCTCAGACTCCTACCCCTGCTCCTCCTGAGGAGCCCACCAACTCATCATTTATGGGGCGTTTCCGCACCTTGTCCACCTCTGGTACAAATAATTCTAGTACTACAGTAGACTCAGATGCCCACACAGAGCCTGTCTCCAACAAGGCAGAGGAAGAGAAAGTAGGTGCAGAGGCAGAAGCTGGGGAACAACCAGTGGACAATGAGACTCACTATGTTGAAGTGATGGAGCAGGTACTAGCTAACTTGGAGAACAGAACTAATGCTAATGAGACAGAGGAGACAGATAAGCCTGTGCAAGAGTGTGAAACTTCTCAGGACTATGATGTGTCTGATGACATTGAGGCCTCTCAAGACAATGATGGCTTTCAGGATTTTGAGGCCTCTCAAGCTTTTGAACCCACAGAGGACTATGCGGAAAGTAAAGAGGCATGTGTTCTGGAGTATGATTGCAGTTTGGATGAAGAGTATAGTGAAGAATATGAAACCCAACTCACAGAGGACACTGCTGAATATGATGCGATGGTGGAGTATGTAGACGTAGAAGAACCGGATGACAACGATGTGACAGAGGAGATGGAAGAGGGTGATGAGGAGTTAGAGGACATCGAGGGGATAATAGAGGAGGCTGCTGAGGTGCCTGAAAAAGTGGAGCAACAGCAGGAGGATGAAAACAAAAATGTTCCAGAGGAGAAGCCCACAGAGGCCCCACCCAAGAAACGTGTTCGACCCACTTTCAAGGAGGCAGCACTGAGGGCCTACAGGAAACAGATGGCTGAACTGGAGCAGCAGATCCTGGCAGGGGGTATGACTCTTCTTCTTTTTATTTGTCACAGTGTCACTTTTATTTCATACTGTTTTACAAGGCTTTACACTGGCAATACATTAGTACTACCATAACAGTAAGTTGTCAAAACTAAGCACCTGGGACTTAAAGAACGATATCAGTGGTTTTGTGTTACAGTGCATTAACTACAAATTGTGAATACTTAACAATACTTTATTAAAAAAAGAATAGCCAACATCTTAGCTGCAACTGTTTTGAAAACTATTGTTTTTTGTTGGTGCACTGTTGGTGCATTCAGGTTTGCTCTTTGAGATTTGTCAGAAAAGACAAACATAACTAGCAACTAGCAAACATGGACATCAGGGAAAGGACAATGTGGATTTACAATGTCATGTATTGCACTGAGAAGATACAGCAATCAACTCTTTTAAGTATCAGAAGTTGGAGCATCCTTGAAAACTTTCATGTTTTAATTCAGACCATATTGAAATTAATATTAACCAAAGGCTGCTTACAAAGAGGACAATTAAATCCATAAACTTATAGTCTGATTTGGAAAATGGTGGGAAGTAATGTAGTAGCGTATGTGAGTATACACAATTTTAGTTAATGAGCTAAAATGTACAAAAAACATTGGTCACCTTGGTAATCCTTAACATCCAGGGTCCTCTGTGTTGTTAATGGAAGCCTGAATGATAGTGAATCATTTTCATTTATGTGGTGGAGACAAGATGTAGACTTGAAACTTGGAGGTTTATTATCATTGGATTTATGGGAACCTCAGACTTTGATCAACTTGAAGGATGTCTCTTTGAATTGGTAATTTATTTTGAGTTGAGGGGACTCCCTCTGAAGGTGGATGGCAGTGTTGTGGCATTGACTTTGTATTTGTATTCCCATGTTGCAGTACTATATTCTCTTTTAGTGGAATACGGCTCAAAGGATAAGACTGTCAAACATGTCTTCTGGAGGTTTATCATTTATCATCAAAATTGAATGTACCTTAAAAGCTACACTAGAGCTGGCCTCCAAAACTACCATAAATCCTCACAATGAATAAAAACATGACTACAGTCTGTTACTGGGTGTCATTGTGTGGCAGTTAAAGCAAGTGTGAACATGAAGTCTTTACATACAGAATGTTCTGTATGTCACTGATGTTTGCACTATGGTGTGAGAGATTTTTATTTTCTACACATAGCAGAATATTATGCCAATGCTCTCCCATTAATTACCTAGACCATGGCGGCCCGCCACAGTTTCATAATGAACCGAAAATATTTTTGCACTTTTTTACACACAAAAAATATCTGTAACAATGTGCTTTGCACCGTTGCTTCAGCAAATACTGCATGAAAAAACACATTTCTGGCCCAGTGAACGTCTGTTTACAGCCTGTGAAGTCAGCATCTCTGACTCCCGACATGGTTGGAAAAACAGGAGCTGCCAGCAGCCACTCAGCAGCCAGGAAACAAGACACGTTTGTGCACAAACTGCAAACTGTAAAGTTACTGTACATTCACTGCTACTTGATAATTCACAGCTAAAACTGTCTTCTCTGCTCCGTTTGCTCACTCATCTCTCACACACACACACACACACACACTTCTTCACTAGCTTTTAATGGTGTTTGGTAAACCAGCTCATAGGTGCATTACTGCCACCTACTGGACTGGTTTGTGGAGCAGTAGATTGTCAGGAAAAAAAATCAAAATTCTTAAGTAATTAATTAGAAGATTATGCACTTTCTATGATCTTTCCTAGCAGATACCCCAATGTAACCATTCATATCTATACAACCAATGTATTTATGATTAAATTGTTGATTTAATTGTAGTACTTCATAGATCTAGCCTCTTAATTTTGCTCTTAAAGTGCACCAGTTTGATGCATTTAACTTTTAAAATGTACACACTTTTCTTACGGGGGAGCATGCCCGCGGACCATCCTATAGGGTCCGAGGTCCACCCACCACAGTCTTATGAATTCTGTGGGAAACACTGTAACATAATTTTGTCTCACTGCAGTAGTAGCCTTGAATCATATACAGCTGTATAGCTGATGGTTCACAGCTCAGGTTTGGTATATAAATGGTTAAGATTGATTCTTTGAAGGAAAAGTAGTCTTTCAACTGGAATGAAAAAAGAGACCAGGGGATTTCCACTCTTACTTAAAACCAAAAAGCTCTTGACCTACATATGTAGTTGCAGCTGTGGTACTCATGGTGAGGTGGGTCCTGTAGTTCAGGGAATACAGGCTACACCTGAAGACTGTGACAGATATGTGCACAAACCTTTTCAGTGATCAATTATTTTCATAGACCTATATATGTTACTATCACTTGAATTACTCAATCCAAACTCACATAGGCACAATGGATGCACCAATAATTTGAATTGATATTACCAATTTTAATTACGTTTTGTTTTTTAACATCACACATGACATAAACAAGCACGATTATTAAAGAACTGTGACCATTACATACTCAGCAGAACATTTTACAGTTGAAAAACAAACTTGTGTTTTTATCTCTGGTGGATAATTGATGTAATGCCGACATAAATCTAAACCACCATAAACATATCTTTGGCATTTCTGTACTGCAATGTCTATTAATTGACTGTGATTGTCAGTCTCATTTTCATTCTTGTACATTACTTTAGCTGGACTAGGCGAGGAGAGTTGAGAGTCAGTCTGAATGTCTGATGGTTGAGTCGTGCATGTGCGAGGTGAGGCATGCTCCAAATGAAAATGTGTTACCAATTGTACTCACAGTCCGATGACTTTTGGCTCTTTTCTTCATTTCTCTATAAGTTAGTTAGTTAGTGGCCTTATCTATAAAAGTCCATAGGCTTTATATATTGTGCTACAGTGTTTCCTGGTCCAACAGTTACATATGATTAGGGCTACACAATACATCATTTTTTATCGTCATTGCAATATCAACTTTCGCAATAAACACATTGCGAAAGACTGCGACATATTGCGAAAGACACACCCCATTAGCCTTGGCGACTGCTAATCTTCCTGGGGTCCACAAAAGAGGACATGCAGAAGACATTATGCATATAATACACAACTTAAAACATACAGTTAACAATAGTTCAGTCAAATACATAGTACGGTCAGATACTTAGATGTGTAGTATCAGTGCAAACTAGGGCTGCACAATATA
>JAOVVB010232783.1:0-10324 GCA_028570985.1 Heterobranchus longifilis
GATACTGTAAAAGTAATAAAACACTAAATTCACAGAGAAATGCACACAGCCTGTATTGAAAAACTGTGCCTTTAAACGAGCCGTCAGGACTTCTGTAAAGTTGTGATGTCACAACTGTACTATACATCGGTAGAAATGACTGCTACAGTGATTTTACAGTCATTCCCTGGCTGTAATGATGATGATGCAGAGAGATTTGGCTTTTTTTGGGAGGGGGGCTTAAAAAGACGGGCTCTAAAACAGTGTTTCAGACTGAAGGTGAATACAGGTCTATTCAGACAGACCATATGAGTAAAATACTGTGTTTTCTTTTTAGCATTAAGGCATGTAAGCATGTTCTGGTAGAAACCCAAAACACAACTATAAACCTCAAAATGAGCATAATATGTTCGCTTTAAAATTCAACAGATTGTTTTCTTCAGAAACCAGCTTTTCTCTTTAGAATACATACTAATGAGCCTCTGTTTTTTTCAGAATGCTGTGGAGAATAACTATCCCAGTCATACTGGCTGGGGTGCTCTGCATCACTGCAGAGACCAAAAAGCACCGGCCCCAGGGATCCATCCCGTCCCCGTACAAGACCAAAGGGAACCTGTCCTCAGAACGTCACCACCGGCTACTGCAGCAGAAACCAGAGGTGCTGTCCTCCAGCCGGGAGGCCTTGGTGGTGACGGAGCGCCGCTACCTCCGCAGAGACTGGTGCAAGACCCAACCCCTCCGTCAGACAATCAGCGAGGAGGGCTGCCGCAGCCGCACTGTGGTCAACCGTTTTTGCTACGGCCAGTGCAACTCCTTCTACATCCCCCGCCACATGGGCCCCAGCTCGGGTCAGGGCCAGAATCGAGGCCAAGCCTCAGGCTCTGGGAGGAAAAACCACAACAAGGTCCAGGAGCCGTTCCAGTCCTGCTCCTTCTGCAGGCCTCACCGCATCACACAGCTCACAGTGCAGCTGGACTGCCCAGACCTGCAGCCCCCTTTCAGACACCGTAAGGTGCAGAGGGTCAAACAGTGTCGCTGCATGTCTGTGGATGTGAGCGGCCATGGGAAACTGTGAAGAGGGACTTGAAAGGTCATCATGTGACATAATACGAGTATCGTCAAAGGCAGAAATTCACAAGCGTCGTCAAAAAAAAGGACTGGCTTCAAGTTGAACTATTCTGCATCATGTTGTATAAATTATGGCTTGTCCCACAATAAAATGACACGTAACATGGAACTGGTATTAATAAACAAAGGCTCTACAATAATTTAATCAGAGCCATGTTGGCAAGCCGATGCTGTTGAAAGAAACGGATTCAAGTGGCTGTGAAAGAGACACTGATGATGACGTAGCCAATTTTCATCATTAAACAAGTTTTTACAAGTTGTTTTCAAACACTTCATATCTACCTGGCTATTTGTATATTTGTCACTAGATTCCTTTGTGTTATACCATGGTCTGGGTGAATACTCAATTCTGATTGGCTGCAAGGTGTCTGTTAAAATGTGTTAATGGATACCTACTAAGTTGTTCCGATGAAACTGCTCACTGTGTAAATCAATGCGCTATGAGTAACCATAGCAAGTTTATTGCAACACGTTAACAAGCTAACATCGTATTTACACACATTTTACCACAGGATGGCGACTGTAACGCACAAACTACAAGGTGTACACTGCTCCTTTGACGTCTCACGTCCCGATTAAACGCTCCTCCAGGTCGCATCTGTCCGACAGAACACTACACATTTATTTGTGGGAAATGGATATTGATTTGGAGACATGGCTGCATAGCTAGATTATAGAATTATATTTACTGATTGTCAACTGTAGGTATATGCATAATGTTAGCTCTCACAACAGCTGAGCCAAGTTGCCTGATATCAGACAGAAAAGTCAGTTTCCATCAACAGATTTGTAAGTTCTGGACCCAGACAAGAGCCGAAGGTGAGGGACTAGAAATATCTCCTGTTATCAAGCGGCATCTAAGGTTCGTCCAATGTTTCCATTGCACAAGAATTGTAGTGATTGTTCAAGGTATTAGTCAAACCTTCAGATGTTTCCATGGAAACAGAGATATTGTTTGAAAAAAACATAGAATTTGCATATAAATGAATGGTCTTAATTTTTAAATGAGTGACCATGGTATGAGGGGGTTAATGCCCTTCGAGGTGTCTATAATCAGGTTTTAATGGACTCCGGTGGAGGCAACGAGGTTCTGGCCTCGCTGTCATCCATTAAAAGGACACCTCGTTGGGCATTAACCTAGGGCGACCAGACATCCCCCTTTTCCAGGGACAGTCCCTGTTTTTGGTGGCCTTTGGAAAACGTCCCAGTTTTTAACGATGCGTTAAAAAACTGACTGCAAAGTGAAATAATATTTTTTGCGTGGCAAGAACGACCAGGCAGCAGATCCTACCAGTTGATGTCTCAATTGCGTTGTGCTTGTTTTGGCTAAAAATGTAAGTTTTTATAATATATAAACAAGTTACTTCGCTGGTACCCAATTGTATCGGTCGGCCTGCACCATGACTCATTACAGTACAACAGTTACCATGGTCAAAATACATGAAACCGGAATTGTCCCCCCCTCTTTTATTTTATAGATAATAACATTGGATAGTTTAATGATATATTAACCGCCAAAGTGGAAATGTCCCGGTTTTCATTTCAGAAATCTGGTCACCTTACATAAAGGAGTTAAGAAAAGGCCTCTGAGTTTTAAGACTAAAACATTGTGGACACTGATAATTCAATGTCTTCAAGAAATGTAGAAAAAAGTGTGACCCCTTTATTTCTTTCTGTAACATGACATGTTTTTCTGTAATTACACAATGAAAAAAAATGCCACAATGTTTGAACCTGTAGGAGGTGTGACAGTGTTTTACAAATATTGTATCAATTGTCCTGTATGTTTTCCTTAACTTCTATGATCTCCCAAATGATACACAAGTCGATGTCAAGGAAAAGATTTCAAGAAACATGAAGCAACACAGCAATGACCAGTGGCATACACCTGCTTGGACATTTGCCACAAATATACTAGCCAGAAGGAAAAACGTACTGCAGCATGTGTAATGGAGGTGCAATGCAATATATACAGTATATATAAAGTCTATGTATGTGTGTAAGTATGTCTGTGAAAAGTATATTAAATCTATTTCATATAAAACAACAGTGGTGTTTAGAGTGCATGTAGTTCTGTATGACTTAAAAGGTCCCATATTGTAAAAAGTGAGATTTCCATGTCTTCCACAAAGTAATGTGTTACAGTAACAGCGTTACTTGGGGCAGTAACGAGTACTCTAACGCATTACTTTTTAAATTAAGTAACTAAATTACCGTTACTGCGTTAGTCAGGGAGTCCGATACTGTGCTCAATCATGTACCTACAACATGACGTTCACCTCTCGTCAGAGCAGCAATGTCGGCAGTGTGGAGATATTTTAAGATAAATGATGATGACAAAAGTAGAGCAGACTGCAAACTACGGCTGGGTACTTGGCAGCAGGTAACATTAAAGCTCAATGATCTAAAGTGGCTGTATTACACTCAAAATGATTACAAACAGCTAACAGTTAGCTTACCGGTGTAACAGTTAGCCTGCAGCTGTAGTTTTCCAAACACCACGGCCACTGCTGGAGTTGGAGATGACGGACAAACAACAGAACTGTAAAATCCTTACGTCCCTGAAGTCACCAGCATAATGTAAACAATGAAATGTGTGCAGGCACTGACCACTGATGGAACTTAATGGTGCGTTCAGTTGCCCCTCGTTAACTCGTGGTGCGTTCAGGTAAACTTGTGAAGAAGAACTAAAATATTACTTATCACAGTAACTTTTTGGTGGAAGTAATTAGTAAAGTAACTGAGTTACTTTTTTAATGAGGTCACTAGTAACTAAGTAATTACTATTTTTCAGTAACTAGCACAACACTGATCATTTATATTACAAAGTAGTTAAACTATGTTTTCCTGTGAATACAGAAGTTTATTTTGAAAAGACACTGCATTTAACAAGTGGAAACTGACATGACAAACTGACACGAGAGGGGTACCTAGAGCCTCATAGTTTGGAGTGTAGGGCCACTGACCAATAATCAGTATTTGACGGGATGGGAGGGAGAATGTTTTGGCAGCAGCGGAACAAATAACCCAGAGGAAGCACGTACAGTGAGAAAAGGATTGGTCCGAGGAACGACCCCTGAGGGACTCCACACAGCAGTGGAGCTGATACATGATTGCTGATAAAAATGAAATATCTGTTTGTCAAATAAGAATGAAACCAGTTTAAAGCTGTACCAGAAAAGCCAACACAGTGCAGCCTATTCAGTGAAATGGCATTGTTGATGGCAGCGGTCAAATTGAGTACAATGGAATATTCACCTTTGTCTGCATGCATTTTTATTTTTGTTGGCTGTTAGACTAGCCCAAAGAGCCACATAAACAATGCATAAAAATAAGAGGATTTATCTGTTAAATATTTTACACTTCAGTCAGCCATGTGGAGATCAGCTAAACAGGACCGTGCTAGATTGTTGTTTTCTTTCTGTTTTTTTGTTTTTTTGTCAGTTAACCAACCTGTACTGCACACATGCATCTGTAGATCTTTGCATTAATGTTTGTGTCATGTGTTTTCCTAAATAAATGAAATACAGAGTGTGGTACGGGAATATGGGGAGGAAATGAGGGAGAGATGGAGAGTGGCAAAAAGAGAGGAGTGCTATCAGATAGGTGAGAAATAAAAGGGGGCAGACTTAAAGAGCGGGGGGCAGGGGGAAAAAAAAAAGAAACAGGCGAGACAGAGAGCAAGAAGCAGGAGACAGAAAGAGAGACAGAGTGAGTTGTGTCAAATGGATAAATGTCAGCGGGAGCTTCATCGTCCGTCTGAGCTGAGCGCTCCCTCCCAAAATGCCATGTGTAAATCGCGTAGCCGGGGCCCACGGCCAGCCTTCCCCTCGCACTGTAATGAGATTACAGACCTCTACAACACTGTGTGTGTGTGCGCGCGTGTGTGTGGTTGTGTGTGAGACAGAGAGAATACTATTGAGCCTGCGTGGAAGTGTACAATTTCGACGGCTTACACGGGGCGAGCGAATAAGCGGCATTACTCACACCACCAAACAAGACGTATCGAGGAAGATTTGGCTACTTATCTATCATTCCACACACACACGGTGGACTTTTTTTCACCCCTCTTTTACTTACAACACACGAGCTGCGCTAAAAGAAGTGCAGAAGCTGATTTTTATTATCAATGTGGGTCAGTGTAATAAGCCTCTTGCCTGTCATGTTATAAGATAAACATTGTATATGACTTTTAATGTCGGTGCACAACTTGTGAGGAAGTCTCTAGTGCACAAATATATAATAAAGACACTAAATCTTTATCTTAATCTAATTTATGCATAGTATACACGATATAATACAGTCTCCACAGGAACCCTGCAGCAGCATTACAGAGATATTATAGGAGATTAAAATATAAATAAGTATGATAAGTTTACTATAAACTCATTATTAAAGCATATAGTCCCTATACATGTTTTCTACAGTCCAATGCATCATCCTGCATCTCATTATAATTTAATATTTACATGCATCGCAGCCTATTAATACTGTTTCCAGCTCCTGTTTGCAAGCACATGATGTTTACACCACGGCTTCTCCTCTCAGACTAGCCTTTCAGACCTTCTTCCAAATCTAATATACCCATCCATAAATAGCTCACCTATCGAGCCCATATCCGGCTTGAGTGACGTGGCACCGGAGCCAATCCCGGCCGCTCAATCTTTCTAACCCCGCCTCTCCACGCTCCGCCGCGGCTCAAATAACTCCACAACCGCCCATTCGCCTTAAATGGACAAGCAGGGGAGTTGATTGACAAACTAAACAACGCCCCTTCGTTTACCAAGCCCCTCCCCTCCTTTGGCTCCCTATCAGTGTCTAGTTTGGCAACACGGATACGCATGGAGCCTCCATCACCCCCTGTCTCTTTTACGCACCGAGTCCGATAATGCGCGCAGGTACAGGGATCCTAATCGTCACATTTCCAGCCGCTACACCCAACAATTAATCCCCTCTTATGGACTAATATGAAAGAAGTGGATGCAGAGGTCTGACACAGCCAAGAAAGGAGGCACATTTCTTGTGGATCATTCTTGTTTTCCATCACCGAGCGTCAGCATGGATGTCTTAGCGAACCACAGTATCTTTCAGGAACTTCAGCTCGTTCACGACACCGGCTACTTCTCTGCCATGCCTTCGCTGGAGGAAAACTGGCAGCAGGTATGTCTCAACTTTCAGTCCTATTGCCGGTGTGCATCATCTTCATCATCACAGAGCTTTTTACCACACAGTCCACTCGCTGATGGGTTCACATGCGCCCGAGATGGAGGCGTCAACTTTTCCCCCCAAAGCGTGGTGCATGTGTGTAGTTCAGGGAGAAATGGATAGATGAAATGCTTTCCATCACTCATATATCTGACAATTTTCCCAGAGATGGCAAAGTGGATAAGATGCGAATGCACGCCGGCGCGTAATAAAGCTGTCAAATGCGATTTGGGAAGATGAAGATCCGAATCCCATAATAGGGACTGAATTGGTCGTGAATAATGCATCCGCATCCCTCAGATTACTGAGTTGTGAACCCCCTCCTGCATGGAGAGAAGTCCCCTCACTTATTCATAATAGATACCCGAACATGTCTGGCTTTGTACCATCTTTAAATGCAGTGGTGGAAAAATGTGTGAAGGCAGCGCAGGAAAAGAATAACTGTCGCGTGCACATTTTTACCCCCCCCCTACACACACACACACACACACACACACACTTCCGCCATCCAAGTTCAGTGGGTGAATATGGAGAGATAAGCACGGGGATGCACGCGGCCACATGGTGATAGATGCGTGGGGAGACGCACCGGCACTTTACACGGCCATTACTGCTCTTATATTCCTCACACACTATCACACACCTCTTTTCTGTTTGTGCCAGCCCAAAATGCCATAGTGGAAAGTGTATTTATTATAATACCTGTGTGTGTGTGTGTGTGTGTGTGTGTGTGGGGGGGTGTGTGGGTGTGTGTGTGTGTGTGTATTTTCCAGATAATTGAACTGTTCAAATTGTCACTGATACTTTGTCTTTTATCATTTTCTGGTGTAAAATTGCTTAAAATCTGTACTTTTTGGGGGTTTCTCAGTGTAATCTCCTATTTTTTCTTCCACAATCTCAATTTAGTTGCATCTTTCATGCATATGAGCACCATCTTTCACTAAACATCCCTTCATTTTCCATATCTAAGTCAAAATAAGGGCCATGCAGCCGTCGGCCCACCTGCATTGCTGCTGCTGCTGCTGCTGCTGCTGGTGATGATGATGCTTTCCATGCTGCACATGACTGACCGTGCAAAAAAAAAAAAAATCATTGCATGGAAATTTGATGCCGGTATTGTTCATGCAATATGAGCTTCAGCTTTTCCCCACTTCTCTGCTCCATGAGGGGAGGAGGAAGGGAGGGGGAGTGACAAGGGGGGAGAAGGGAGAGAGAGAAACCGGTGCGTGACCGCGGATCCATTCGTTGTGGCCAAGCAGCCTAATTGGCATCCTACTGTTAGCCACCGACGCATCTTTTCATAACAAGTCTCCAACTACCCAGCTTCACTGTCAGTGGATTTTAAATTGCATGGGCCCGCGTGTACCATATGCAGTGCATGTCTCTCCCTGTTTCTCACCCACAAGCCTGCATATCAAAATCAATACCTAATGCAAATGGAAGAGAGACAGCTGCGGGTGTAGGCAAGAGGCTGGGAGAGCTCTTATCTGTGGAGACTGGAAATGTCTTTCACTGGAATGTCTGCAGCTTGTTCTCCCGGAGACATCGTCCATTTTGGAATTAAAGAAAATCAAGTCACTGTCTGTTAAATGTAGAGAATCTAGTGTCAGATATCTGCTCTCATTTAGCAGCTGCATCGTGTGTATTCTGCTTTTATCTTGTATGAAAAAATGCAATTTTCACATGTGAGATATCTGATTTCAGAGATAAACTGTTCTACTGAACCTGGCTCCGGTACGGGATGAACTGATAGACTTTTCAAAAATGAAATGTCACAGGTTTCTTTCCTGATAGCATCTATAGATCTGCATCACCGGAGATGTCAGCTGACACGTTTCTTGCAGCTTTTGCCACTTGAAAAGTGCAGATTTCATAAGCATGAAGATCTTTTTTTAACCATGTTGCTGATTCAAAATAGGAAGATAATTAACCCTTAACGCCAAGCAGTTTGTTTTTCACTCCTGTCACATTTTACTCTCTGTGGCCTCGTTTTTCACGGTAATATAAAGTCCTGCACCTTTATGTAAACAAACACAAAATGGCTAGAAGTATAGGGAGAACTCAAAATGTTTTTTGTGCAGTAGTTATGACGCCATAAATCATAAAAAAGCAGAAACTTGAATTTCTTTGATAATTTATTGGAATAAAATGGAATCTATACAACATTTTCCAAATGCCCACAAGTGTTGGGGGGCTCCAGATGCCATACATATTGAAGTATTTGCATTTTTACAACCTCTCTTGTCGTCTCCTCTCTGCTCTGTGTAAACAGCTGCAGTTTAGTCCAAGTTTCACACATTTTTTATCACGTGACTCAGTCGAGTCATCCATGGCTTCACAGTGTCACTGAGGAGCGCAGAATTTATTTACTTATTTATTTTTTTACAAGATCTGCTTCTGATTTTGATTAAATATCACTATTTTAAGCTGACTGTAGATTTGGTTATTCATTCGAGGACTGTCGGAAAATCTGATGATGATTTCTGTTTTTACAGTTTCAGGGTATGATACATGATGTAACCCGCTGGCAGGTTTTGGGGTTCACAGGGTTAAAGGAAACACTAAAAATGAGGGAAATGTATCATTCATGGAGTTTAAGCATGTTTTCTCCAATTTGCAGGCCTTTACTCAAAGCATGAGTCTTGTGTTCCCTAACGAATCACTGGAGTAAATATCAAAGTTTTTGGAAAACAACCCTTATTTGGGATAATAAGATTGCATTGTGTTCTTGTGAGCACAAGGATTATGACGTGCCCCGTACTTTGAAACCCCCCCTCTATCTCCCTGACACAGCACAGAGATGTTCTTGGCAAAGAGATCTTTGTGTTCATTGTAGCAACACGAAGATGCCACCGAATCCTCCTGAATACATGAATTATGAGTCATGGCTCGCGTTAAAATCTCTGCCTCCAGCCGAGACCCGCGGTTTGAGCAATCCCCTTCTGTATCCCAGGCACAATTTAGAATTTGATGCTTTTATGGTGTCTGATGGTGAGATAGGAGGCCGTTGTAGTCGGACCCTAAATGGCTCCCTGAGATGCGATGGCAAGAATGATGACTGTGTCCCCTGTTGTGTCTGTGAGGCATGATTCAGGCGGTTATAGGGGGATGGGGAGTAGAAAAGGAGGAAAGTGTTTTGGAGGTCTGCAGATGGTACATTTGAGGCTGCTATTTGTTCCATTATTGAACTAAATAGTGCCAAACTGAACTGTGCTGTCTCGCTTCCAAATCCCAGTACAGTTGGTTGTTCAGAGTTGGAACAAACAGCAGGGCTCAGCTGGATTTGGAGCAAGCATTGCTGGTCATAACTTACTCATTCTATGTGGAACACAGTTTCCCTCAAAGCAAAGTGTGCACGTGTAATTTTGCATCTTTAGACCAACAGAAATGGCTGTTTATCTTGGCTGCAATTTCCAGTGCTTGTTATGCTGTTTTGTAAACTGGCGTTCGCTGTGATAAAGCCTCATTTGGCTTTACTGTCAAACATTTATCAGCAGTCATTCATGTGCTAAAATATAAAAGACAACTGGATTGAATTTCAGGCTGCTATGATGGATTTTTCAAGTGCCTTCAGGCTCCGCTGATGACGTGTCGTCATCCATAGCACTTGACCCTGATGGATAGGACGTAACAGGACACCACAAATGGCTGTCTGTCATTGACCTCAGGACACACTCCATACCCTCCAACACATATATTATCCCTTAGGGGCTCAACACACACACACACGTACACACATGTAGACTGAATGGCCTGATGCCTACCCAAGCGTAATGTCTGTATGTTGCTGCACGGTGCATTATGGGCTTCTATATGTGGATGTGGACAGATTGCACATGGCTTCGGTGTTTCTAAATGCAGAAGGAGCAGCGGGGCGCTCCGGCGCGACCTCCATATGCAAGCCCGCATGCTCAGATGCATCCACTTACATCCACTTCTTGCTCGCGACTCGATAACACGCACATTTGCCAGGCAGCACCGTCTGGGGTGTGGTGGGGGGGGGGGACACGGG
>JAOVVB010232784.1:0-10323 GCA_028570985.1 Heterobranchus longifilis
TATCATGGTCAAAATGTGAAAAACCATAACAAAAAAGTTGTTTTTCAACATGTATGACAAAATGTATGAATGTGTTGGAAAAGATCATTCATTTGATTTTTTGCATGTTGATGCTCTGATAAAGCGTTTGCTGCGTTCTTAGCGTTGTACGAGCTCAGGAAAGCGCTTTTCTCACACAAGTAAAGCTTTGTCATTTCAAACATACACAAAATGTTTCTATACAATTTTCTTGGTCACAATGTGAAAAACCATAACAAAAAAGTTGTTTTTCAACGTGTGATCATTCCGTTCACTTTTATGCTGCTTATGGTGAAACATGTTTTCAAATAGAATGACGTTCTGAAAGACTTTTCAATAAAAATAAAACAAGATCAAGGAATTTTTTCAAGAGTCATACATCAAGTTCTAGGACCTCAAACACATTTATGACATTTTTATTATTGTTTAATGCACAATACAATTCGTTTTGACAAATTGTCAACAAACAGAAAAAAGAATGGTTAAAAAGTCCATTCTTTAATACATTGATTAGTGCTTTAAGTGATAAGATCTTTCACTCTTCAAAGCAGCCGAGTACTTCGCGTTGTTTAAGTTAAGAATCATGGAGATCTTTGCAACACTTGTACATGGTTAAGTAAAATAAAGTTGTGAAAAATATTTTTGACGCACTAATAATGAATTAGGATTACACACCTTACTGTTTACGAAACAATCATTAAACCACCTCGGTCAGCTAATCCAAAATTAATAAATTTCCATTAGATGAAGTTTTCTACATGTCCATAATAAATCATTACAAGAAAGCTGATTTATTCCCTTATGTGTTGACGTACTGTTAAAAAGGAAGCAATGTTAAAATGAATGACAGAAGTTGCTAACATGACATTTATATAATAGATCCTATTAATGAATGTGAATTTTTGTTTCAAATCAAATCCAAATTTTATTTGTCACATACACAACATGATATCCAAAGAAATGCTTTTATAATTTTTTTCCTGTTAAATAACAGTAGATTACTGGCAGCACAGTTGCCAGCAATCCTATGTAATTTTACAGTACTCACGCTGTTAAATTACATTACGGTTTATTACTGTAACCATAAAACAGTATATTTCTGTATTTATTTATTTATTTATTTATTTATTTTTACAATTTACAGTGGAATACTGGCAGCACAGACACAAGCAATCTACTGTCATTTTACAGTATGAATCCAGTTGTCACACCTGGCCCACCTCAGCCTTGGGGAATAAGATCTGAATCGCCGGATTACTGAGCCGCCGCTTTGTCTCCCCCTAGTGTGTCTACGTGTGTACTTGTGTCACTACATGTCTTTATCACGAAATCAAGTTCAACTGTGTCTACTTCATGTGTCTCCCTATGTATTCCGGTCGAACACGTAGCCCTTTGTCTGTTCACTGTTGTGCACCTTCATGTTTGTCCCAGGTCTCACGTATGTTTGTGCAGGTAATTCCCCCAGGACGGAGTGGAGTCTGCAGAGCGGGCACGGTGTGTGTTTGAGGACTTCCGCTAAAATCAAGGTCAAGGTTAAGAGTGTTTCTGGATATGGAGTTCTCCTAGCCCGCCTGCAGACCCAGCCTGGGAAAAAAGAAAGGAGTTTTGTTTTCTTTGTTTTGGACACTTAATTATAATAAAGAACAGTGTGTATTTAAACCCTCAACCTGCATTCGCCTCCTTCGTGAGAAAGACATGACACCAGTATTTATTTTACAGCAGGATCTGTAAAAAAAAAAAAAAATGCGTAACTGATTATCACAGTTTAACTGATAAAATAACTTGATGTTTAAAATAAGAAAATATCTACAATATGAATCTTATTAAAAATTTCTAATAAAAGTAGAAAAGTATTGCTCTGTAAATATCTATAAAATATACAATAAACACGTCAGAAAGGGTATAAAACCAAAACCTTTATTAATAGGTGGAGACAAAAAATGAACCAAGCCACAGAAAAAATTTATGTCTCTTTATATATAATTTTATATCTCTTCAGAATTAATGCTTTCTAAATAAGTAATGACGTTTGCAGCAAGTTCACATATACTTGACTGAAAATTATCTTTTAAATTGCTGCTTCTAAAAGTTCTGTTTAAGATAATAACACAAAACAAATTACTTCAATGTGATTTGATCAGCTTTGCACTTATACAGTACACTCCATTCAGTTTACAAAAAATACTGAAATGTACTGTTATTTAAAACATTAGCAAATATGACTAGACCACAAAGCATTGCAAAATACAGAAGATACCCGTACTAAATAAATACAGAAGACTACTGTTAAAAAGTGCAAAATATTTCCCAGAATACATTGTTTTCTACAGCACGTTACTGCTTTAATAAAAAACAGTACATTACTGTCAGAATATGGCTGTTATTTAACAGCCATATTTTACATTGCAGAAAGAAAAAAAAGATTTGTTGGCGGCCCTAACACTTTGCTGGCCTGGGGGTGGAATTATCACAACCAACTAAAAGTTTGTGACTGCCATCTTAAAAAAGTATGTGATGACATGACTCTCTAGCACATGGAAAAACAAAGCCACTTCATAGAAGGTTCACTATTGAACCGACTCTGAACAGGCATTTGCAGCAGACATGAACTAGCACCTGGTTCATTTTGGTCAAGAAGGGCCTCTCTATGGACCTGTTAGACCCGTGTTAACAAGTTGTTAAGGAATGAGTAAAATATGTGACCAAATAAAACTGAAAATACATATTTTGACATTAATTATCTTCAAGTATAGTGTTCCTGATTAGCTTAAACTAATTGACTGACTAAATTATATTAACCTCAATTGTTGTCTAGTTTTTAAAAAAAATTTGAAATGAAGGTTATTGTTAGTGTCAAAAATCTCAAGCCTTATTACTAAATATTAGCTAAAAACATACAACGGACAAACATGACAGCAGAAAAATGCCGCAACAGATTCAAACAATTGTTTAATGGAGAACATTGGTCTTTTTAAATCGTTTTATTACAGTATTATTAAATACAGTCAGATACTGCATAAATTTTGGAACAACAATTTTTTTTTTGTATTTGGCCAGATTAAATTTGTAATAAAACACTCAATATCTGAGCAAAGTAAAGACTTTTAACTTTCTTTCAAGAGGGTTGACAAAAGTGTGGTATTAACAATTAAGTAATTACAGTCATTTTTGTTGACACACACCTATTTTGAGGGGCTAGAGATGGTTCTGTGTGTTACCTTTGCGTTTCGTATCTGTTTACTTGAACTCTCAATGTGAGGTCCAAAGAGGTGTCTGTGCAAGTAATCAAGGCCATCATAAGGCTGATAAAACAAATAGGAGATCTGAGAGATAGCAAAAGACTTAGGAATGATAGCAACAGAAAAAGACCATGGAAGAAAGCGACAGTGGAGGACAGCAGAATTCTGTTCATCTAAAATTTATTGTGGAGGAAATCAGTGGCCAAATACCCGCAAAAAACCCTTTGTTCCCAAATTTATAATCCTAACTGTCTGCCTATCTAAAATTGCTGACGAGAGAAAGAAAGGTAAAAACACAACCTGAAATGTGTATGTGTCTACAGTATATGTTACAAGAATGTAGCATGAGATCACAGAAGAGATAATGTTTTAATCATTGCTGTACTCACAATACTCACAACTCAATGTGCAGTACCAGTCGAAAATTTTAACCTTTTACTTCTTCTTTCTTTCTACTCTGTAAAACAATCTAAAATATGCAGGTTGGTGACTCTAAATTTCACATATTTTTTAAATCTCCAGTACTATTCTAGAATGTAAAAAAGGAAATTTTGACTTGTACAGTACTGTGTAACGAATGCAGCACTTCTAAATATAATGCTATTGCACTAGAGCAGTTCCTCACTTCCGTTCTGATATTAGATAGTGGGGTAATTGAAACATTTCCTGGTTTCACAGAGTTCACTTTAAGATTGTAATGTAAAGACTAGACTAGAAAATGAACAAAAAAAGGAATCACCCCACAGGTAGGTATCTGTAACTTTTATACCTTTAAATAAATATGTTTCATGGTTAAATGTTTTATGTGATCAGGCATGTATTGGACATTGTACATGACAGAGAAAACATGGGATGATGACTATGTAAATACACAGAACTGGCATCCATTCGACCAAAAATACCCAGGTATGTTGTTTTGATAAATTTGATAATTTAAACTTTAATTTATTTTCATTTATAGGAATAGTTTTTGTGAAGAAATCCATAAGAAAAAATATTATTGTTATTGCTTTCATTATAGAAGCTATAAATCGTCTTTTCTTATTATTATTTCTGGATTTTGTTAAAATAAATGTATAAATAAATATTATAATTATATAATTTAATTCATGAATTATAAAGTATTCATTTATAAATAAATACAAAATGCTGCCTGTCATGTTACTTAGAACAATTCATGTTAAAAATGTTAGAAAAAATGGGAGGGTTGCGTCAGGAAGGGCATCCGGCGTAAAACCTGTGCCAAGTGGTTGTGCGGACTGGATATTCCGCTGTGGCGACCCCTTGACTAACAACAACATTTTACTATAAACCTTTATACACATTTTAAAATATAAAAACAAAAGTAAAAAAAAAAAGACGTACATATATATGGATACATTAAGCGGATCCGGCAACGTAGAGTTTCTCAGCTTTAGTTGTGATGTTTTCTAATTTAACAAATCAAAGTGGTGGAATAAGACAAACTCTGAAACTGTGCAGGACAGTGAATTTCCCTATAGGACAAAAAATTTATCTTTTTAAAAAAAATTTTTTTTTACAAAAAATATATATCTTTTCTCGCAGACATGTCTGACAGAACTGAGGTCCTGAACAACAAGAAAACAGGAAAAATCTTCATATCTGCTCTTATTATCCTCCTAATGCTTGGCGCTTTATCAACAGTTTGTGTTGCGTGGATCTTGTGTGAGTGTTGATTATCATCTTTTTCTTTGTTTCTTTCATCATATAGTTTCTCATTTAAAACATAAAAAGGGAACATTTGTCGCAGTTTCATCTTTATATAGGCTTTTCCATAATAATAATAAAAAAATTAAAACTTGTGATAATTAATTTGGAAGTTATATAGTCAGTGTTAAATCCCCCTCCTCCCTGTCTTTTCATTGTTTACAAACTCCAGTAAATTTGTGATTTGTGTAACCTCAGCCCCTTTTTTTCTCTCTCTTGAAGTTAGTAAAGCTAAAACTGCTGTTCTCTCCGTAACTTTCATTTTACTAAGAAAATAAAATGCTCAATTCTTCTATCCTGAGGACTTTCTCGTACCAGAACACTTACCTAATGTTACAAACAACACACAAGGAGACTCTTGTTCCAATCATTGTATTAAACTATACATTTCTATGGATAATATAATATAAGGGTATTTTTTATTGATGTCTGTGTAAATTTAACACTGAATATTGTTGTTCAACAGATTACAATAAAGTGGTCTCATATGAGTTACTAAGTGAGCAGTATGCTAATGTTACAGCAACACTGATGATGGAAGGAAACAAAGCCAATAGTAAGTGGTTTCAAAAGCTTCCTGTTTTCTTGCAGTGACTGAATATGAAACATGTGGGTTATTTTATTTATGTATAAATTTAGGTTGTAATTTATTCAGTTTTGATTTTACCTTTCTTACAGATTCATTATTATGTATATGTCAGCAATGCTACATGAATATATATTTTGTAATAGTTCCTGCCATTATTATTATTATTATTATTATTATTATTATTATTATTATTATTATTATACTTCAAACAAACATTTTGCATCAACAATTCTTTTCAATTTTGCCTTAGAGACACAAACACTGTATGAAGAGCTAAAGTGGAATTGTCAGCAAGTTCGGGAAAATCTCTCTGCATGTAACGGTAAGAGTCACATCATCAAAACAACACACCTTCCCCTGTATATATATCATTAGAAAGCCATCTTCCTAAAATCATGGTTTGTTTATATGATGAGTATAGCTATATTATTTTAATGCTGTTAAAACAGACTAAGATAGATAGATAGATAGATAGATAGATAGATAGATATTTGACTATATTGTAATATTAGTGATTTTAAAAATCATGTTTTATGTTTTGAAACTCATTTCCTTTGGTGTAGGTCACACATCACAACATAAAAAAAAAGGATGAACACCCCCCCCCCCTAAAAAAACAACAACCTTATTTATGCACAATCAACAGTTAAGAATAAATAAAATCCAAACAGTTGTAATATACTGACCGAGTAACCTAGTTAAATGAGAGGCTGAATGAGTGGTGATAATAGACGGAACCACTAACTGTTGGTCACAGTGTGAGTGGAAGTACAGAAGTCTGTATGAAACGCTGTACTAAGTAAAGAGCAGCTAACATTACATGCTAAAACCAACATTTAAAAAACATTTAAGGATTTACCTTTAAAAATCATGTTGTCATTTTAAACAACACTTTGTCAACTTAATAATTTTATCTACTGTAATTTGGTCTAATTTACCTCTGTGTTGTTTTATTTAGGTCTCATGCGATCTACAGTACAAGGCTAGTATCTAACACAAGCCTGAATTTCAAATCTGAATTCCGTTAAGTCTGTTAATTAATTTCCTAAAGCAATAACAAACAATATGAGGGTTTAAAACATCTTATGCAAAATGCAACTTTTCTATAATGATACAGACATAACACATTAAGTGGTAATCTCTGTAGAGGGCCAAAGTAAGGCTCTATATCTCCCAGTCTGTCTTTCTCCTCTGCTTATTAAGAGCCTTCCTAAAAACACAGTTAGTTACACATAAAATCCATCAAAGCATCATTTAATTATAGTTATTTGGTCTTTGAGGGGTTGTTAATTAATAACCAGTTATTAATTCCAAGGGTTTACTTACTTTTTCCACTATCACTTTGAATGTTAAATTAGTGTATTTAATAAAGATATGGATAATCAGAAAGTTTTTTTTGTTTGTTTGTTTTAGGCACATTATATTTGACAATACTCTTGACTTAGATGAAAAAATGAAATCACATTTTAGGACAAATTAATGCAGAAGCCAATGAAATTCTAAAATGTTACTTGAACATATATTTTTTTAGTTTTTTAAACTAAAACATACTTTTTCTTGTCACTGTAACTACAGTATATGGGAAAAGGACTACCATGCTAACTGTGCATAAATATTCTCCAAGGTCTCATTTCATGATTGCTTTTTTCCTCATAAAAGCACAACAAAACAGGCAACAACATGAGGGAGAATGGAAGACTCTTGGATCAAAGAGTTATTTCTTCTCTGCTTTTAAACGGAACTGGGCACAGAGTAGAGATTACTGTGTGGAGAAAGGAGGACACCTGGTGATTATAAACAGCCAAGCTGAACAAGTAAGAGTAATTGATTTTGTTATTCCAGTTTTGCCAGATAACAATGAATTATGTTTTTTTTCTTTTTTTCTTGCCTTTTTCTCTTTTTTAATGTGTTAATTGCAGGTACTGTATAAGCTATAGATTACGTTATTCTATACATCAGGATTTAGTTTCTTCACAAATTGGAGAGACACACTGGATTGGCTTGAATGACTTGGAGACTGAGGGAGCGTGGATGTGGGTGAACAACCAGCCTTTAAAGGAGACAGATGTAAAGTAAGAACTGTGTTCACTTAAAATCACTCTCAAGTCCTCTTACTGTAGCTTCAAAAAATTCAGTGATTCTGCATGCTCAACTTTTACATATGTATGTAATATAAACACATTTTTACAGTAAACTGACACCTTTTTCTATACTTTGAAGGTTCTGGTACATCACACCAGAGGGATCAAGTGAGCCTGATAACTGGAAAAAAGAGGACCCTTCTGGAGAGAACTGTGCTGCTCTGGGGGACGAGTATGGTTCCTTTCACAAATGGTTTGATGCTTCTTGTCGTAAACTAAAACTATTCACTTGTGAAAAGTAACAAGCCACTTGTTACTTCCAAAAACTGTTTTTATTGAAAGGATCATTTTGGTTTTTTTCATAGTTTAAAACTATTCTGTTTGATTTTCCACAATAATCAATGTAAAATTTGCCTTTTTTATTGTTTTTTGTTTTCATTCCAGTGCCAGGTAACCCTGTTTGGGACAAGAATAAATGTAACTTTTGACAGTATTTTGATTTTCATGAATCTCCAGTGTTTATTTCATTAAAGATAAATAGAAGTTGACTACACAATTACAGTATGACCTTAAAGATGTTTAATGACTTTATGGATCAAAAGATCCACATTTGATCTGCTGAGTATTGAGAGATAAATTCTTTGAATAATTTTCTGTGGATCACATTTAAAAATGGTTTTAAGATTGTAAAACAAGTATAACACATTTAAACAGTACATGTAGACATCTTCATCTACAAATCATATTGATAACTAAATATCCTAAATAAATCTTTTTTTTTATTATACTGTACATTTTAAAAATTAGATAAATATACAGCTGGAGACAAATTGAAGGAAAATCTGATTTGCCTCTGAAAGGATTAATGCACCTTACTGTAAATCAAGATTTATGCATTGTTCTTCCAAAAGATACTTAACTCTCAATTACATGTATTTAAAAAAAAAAAAATAACTCCCCAATACAGCGTAACAAAGCAACAGTTTCTTCTTTAATTTGCCATCCGTCTATAAACTTATGTTCTGTACAGTATGTTTACTGATGATTGAGTACTCTGCTTTTGATCTTAGCTGAAACTACATGCAATATCAGTTTAATTAAAAAATATATTAAAGTTTTCACAAGTTGAAAATACAGAAATACAATGCATGTGTTGTGTGTTATTGAAAATGTTTTGCACAAAATCCAATGCAACAACAGACCACAGAAGGTTCACTTGTTTATGGATGGAAGCACAAAAATCTGAAAATCAAAATGAAAGTCGCTAACACTACTGAGAATCACTCTTCCTTTAGTTATTTATTTTCAGACAGCCAATGAACCGGCCCTCACACTTTAAAAAAATTCCTGTTAAATAACTGTAAGTTACTGGCAGCACAGGTGGCAGCAATCTACTGTAATTTTAAAGTATTCATACTGTTAATTACTTTACAGTTTATTACTGCAAACATAAAACTGTATATTTCTGGGTTTTTTTTTTTTTTTTTACAGTAGAATACTGGCAGCACAGATACTGTACTAGCAATCTTCTGTAATTTTACAGTATACTGTACATCCAGTATTTATTTTACAGCAATTTTCTGTAAAAATTAAGTGCATAACTGATTATTTCAGTTTAACTTTTATTTTCTCTGTTTATTAAACAAAGGTATAATTGATGATAAAATAACTTTAGGTGTAAAATAAAAAAAATCTACAATATAAATCTTATTATTAAAAATTCCAAATAAAAATAGAAAAGTATTGCTCTGTAAATATATATAAAATATACAATAAACACATCAGAAAGGACATAAATAAAAAAACTTTTATTAAAAGGTAGAGACAAAAAATGACCTACAGAACAAGCCAGAGAAAAATTTTAGGTAACAATTTTTTTTAATTAAAAAAGTAAAAACAGCTTTTTTTTCCAAATTATTCTTAAATTGCATATCAGATGCTACTTGTTACATTTAAACTCAAAAACTTTAAACAAAAAAAAAAATCATGGCATTTATTATTTTTTTTTATTTGCATTAAATAGCATAATAACGGCTGCTCAAGCCAAGGCAACACATAAAAACTTGTTAAAACATTACACGCATTTAACAATTTAAAAATGTTCAGTAGTAATTACAATACAAGTAATAAAAAACAGCACAGTACAAGTAACATTTTGGTATTTACTTTCTATGGGTCCTTTCTACATGCACAGTAATTACTCCTTGGCTCATTGTTTCTCTCCAGGTTTATTTCAGAGTACCACTGCAAAAAAAAAAAAAAAAACTTGTAATTTACTGTGACATGCAGCAATATACTGTAAATACATACATCTGCTGAGAGAAATTAAATATGAGACTCAATGTGATCATTTTTAATTACATTGTTGATTAGAATAAACAGGTGATGTAATTTTAAATAATACCATAATTTTACAATCACATCAGCTTTAAAGTAAGTCTTAAATGACAAATCTGGTGATGAAGAGTGTGTCATTGTGTCTCTACAGGTTGCGTGGTTGTGATGTCTCAATTAAAGACTGTGCTGCTCTGACTTCAGCTCTGAGATCAAACCCCTCACACCTGAGACAACTGGATTTGGCCTTTAATAATGTAGGAGACTCAGGAGTGAAGTGTCTCTGTGCTGTACTGGAGAATCCTGACTGTAAACTGGAGACACTGAGGTAAGA
>JAOVVB010232785.1:0-10323 GCA_028570985.1 Heterobranchus longifilis
AAAGGAATATACACAAACAGTATGTTCTGTGTGAGAGCTGCATAACTTAGAAGATGTGTACAGGGAGTATTGAGAGGAATGTGCAAATGTTCACAGTATAAACGGTATATGTAATGTGCAAGTACAACAGTAAAATAAGAACATTTAAAAAATGTGTTAATGTAACGTGTCAGGATATATGAGTTGAGTGCTCTGATGTGCAAAAGTTTACAGAAGTGCAATTAAATACATTTAGAAAAAGATTGGCGTGTGAGATAAGCGTCCTGAAGAGATTTCGCTGAGGGCTCCAGAAATGCTCGGGCCGGCCCTGAGTGTTGTTACTGGTTTAAATCAGCCGGTCCGTTTGTTTTGGAGAGGAGGAGACCTCTGCTGTGAAAAAAAACCCTCCTGAACGATGAACACTGAAGGAATCCTAAACACTGCTCCGTCTTTTGTGAGTTGATTGAGAGACCCCTGTCGGCAGAAAATGACTTATTGTGCGTTTAATCAATTAATCAAGAAAACAATTGATAGTCAAAATAATTGTTAGTTGCAGCCCTGGTTGGATTGCATGCTGGGAATAATGGAGCGTGATGTGTGTAGCTCAGGAAATAGCCAGAGCCCAGTGAGGTATAGAGGAGAGGGATGGTGCCGACAGGACCTGGCAGGGCTGCGGGGAGGCTGCCATCTCATTTTGGAGTTCCTCATCCAAATCCAGAAGTTTCAGCAGGGGAATCCATCGACGGCGCACGCATGGCTGCGAGCTGAGTGAGTGAGGGAGACGAATGCAGTGTGTAAAAGGCGAGAGAGCCGAGGTGGAGAAGTGTGGAGTTGTTTATACACTCAAATGAGGCTGTTGGAGAGCGGTTGGTTGGAAATTGGACATGATCAATTTCACCACTTAGGTAGGAGAGGAGGTGTGTGTGCAGCTGCACACTGCTGAGGAGGACTGTGGAGGTGTGTGTGTGTGTGTGTGTGTGTGTGTGTGTTCATGGATATCTGCAGGGGCCTACAGGGGCCCAAAGTGTCGGGGGCCATCCCTGCCATCACCTGCAAAATGTCATTTGAAAAGACACATGACCACTGAGAGACTTAAAATGACCACAAAGAAACACAAAACGACTACAGGGAGACACACAAAGACAACAGAGAGACCAGAACAACCACAGAGGGGCACAACAACAATACAAGAAACACAAAATGACTGCAGAGAGACACAAAACAACTACAAAGAGACTTAAAATGACCACAAAGAAAAATATAAAATACATAAATATAAAACCAGGAGACACATAAAGACAACAGAGAGACCGAAACAAATGCAAAGAAATACAAAATGATTACAAAAAGGGATAAAACAACCAGAGACAACAAGTAACTACATAAAAACAAAACAACCACAAAGAACTACAAGAGACACAAAATGACGACAGAGAGACACAAAGCAACTACAAAGAGACTTAAAATGACCACAAAGAAATATAAAACGACTACAAAGAGATGCAAAATGATTTACAGAAAGGGATAAAACAACCAGAGACACAAAGTAACTACACAAAAACAAAACAACCACAAAGAGGCACAAACAAAATACAAGAAACACAAAATGACTACAGAGAGACACAAAACAACTACAAAGAGAAGTAAAATGACTACAAAAAAAGGGGCAAAAATGACACAAAATGACCACAAATATACACAAAATGACTAAAAAGTGACATATAACAACAACAAAGACACATAAAACGACTACAAAGAGACAGTAAATAGCCACAAATAGACACAAAGAGACATAAAATGATTACAAGGTGACACAAAACCACAAAGATACAAAATGACCAACAGCTGTAAAGAGACACAAAGAGAGATGGAGGGGGCCTCTGCATGTCTGTGGCCCCGGGGCCCGTCGTCTGATAATCCGTGTTTATTCAAAGTCTTTGATGGAAAGTCTAACCTCTGTGTGTCCTCTCCCGTCCCTCCGCAGAATACCAGGGCGACTACTACGGACCCGGGAGCAACTACGACTTCTTCCCCCACGGCCCCCCGTCCTCGCAGGCGCAGTCTCCCGCCGAGTCCCTCTACGTGCTCGGCTCGGGCCCCGGGGCCATGGAGGGGTCCGGCCACCACCCTTCAGACGACCAAAGGTTCACGGACATGATCTCCCACGCGGAAACCCCGAGTCCGGAGCCGGGCTTACCGAGCTCCCTGCAGCCCGTCCCGGGGGAGGCGTACGGGGGCGGACCCAGTCCTCCGTTCTCGTTGGCGAGTAACTCGAGCTACAGCGCTCCGATGTCCCACCAAGGCCCGGAGATGGGAGAAACCACCGCCTGGTAGAGGACCATTCCCGGGCTGGACGTCAGCCTCGTTAATTCAGGAGACGAATAAATAAAAAAATTAAAAAAAACACTGAAAAGTACAGCTGAAATTTTTATGGAGGACTTTTTAAAATCACGGACTGATTTTCACAAACTGATGGAAATGGAATCAAGAACGGGACAGCCGGCTGGAAAAAAAACAAACAAAAACTAAATATTTGCTGCCCAGTTAGACACTCCAAAGCAGATCCCTTCCTGGATTACTGGACTTGAATTAATTAAAAAATAAAAATTGCGATTCAACGTGATCTCATGGGAAAGTGTATAAATAACACGGCACTTTTCACGTGTCATGTAACGCATTTTGAGCCGTTAGCGTGTCATTTTACGTCTCGTTGTCTTTCCCCCGTCACTTCTACGCTCCAAACTTTTGAGGCTTCACTACGGACGCAGTTTTAAACAGCAGGAGTTACGACTCGTGTTTTATTGTTGGGGCGGCGCCCTCTAGTGTTCACCGATGTTATCGCGAGAAATCCGTTTAGCGCGGGCGGGAGGGGAGGTGGACGGGTCAAACAAACGCAGGACTTTGACCTCGGAGACCGGCGTTTGTGTCCCGTTTGAAAATAAAATGAAACAAGCAAGTTATTTTTAACTTAACGTAACAACGTAACGCATCATTTCTGCACGCACGGAAGTGAATTAACGTAAGAAATATACTGATTTTAACCCAAACCACAACCTTTTTTTAAAATTTTTTCCGAACATTTTAACAATAGCAACAAAAAAATACAACACATTAAAAAATATATATACAGAATGCAGAACAGAAATACAAAAAAAAATCTAAATAGCAAAACAAAACCAAACAAAAATGCAAATAAAACGAAACAAAACTCCAAGAATCATCCCTCCTACGACCTTTTTTTTCTAAAGTTGTTTTGTTGCCGAAACAACGTCCACACTCACGTTAACGACGTGTTTAAACCCGTGACTGTAACTTTTACGTGTGAGGACGGAAAACGCTCATACGTGTCGTATTATAACGTCGGAACAAACGACAAATATGGTCGTATGGTTTGGAGGACTTGTTGTTTTAAACATGTGGTTAACTTATAAAACTAGGTGGTTAAATTTAGGAAAAACATCGTGGTTTGAGTTGAAATACGGACATTTGTTACGTAAATTAACTTCCTTATGTAAGTTACGTACTAAATAACTAAAACTCGCTGCACGCGGGACACAGACGGCGCTCTGCTGGTGTTTGTTTGACCCACGGAAACGGACTTTCTCGATCTTTATACGACGTCTCCTCACTTCCGGAGCGGCTGTGAATACATGACGTAAAATGACACACGGAAAAAGCAGAAAATGCGTTGTGATAACACGTGAAATGACGTAACAAATTGGCGTGTTATTCATGCGGTTCCACCCGGCAAAAACCCCTCGACGTCAACGGAGGTTTCTTCTGACGCTCCGTAGGAAAACTTTACACAGAAATGCCAAAGGGGGCGTCTTTAGTTCTCTTCATTTCTCACCACATTTCTTTTTCTTTTTTTTTTTTTTTACACACATTGCTTCAAAACAATATTCTTGTTTTTCTCTCATTCCGTTCATTTCCACTCTACCGTTAAAAAGACAAAGGACCAGGTTTAAATGCATAAACAAATAAACAAATAAACATGCTTTAATGTTCATTTACTAACTAAGGTTGTCACGATACTTTAATTCAATACTAGTATTACAAAAATTTACTCGATACTCGACACCACGGCAAAAAGAAAAGTCCTCAGCACACAAAATAAGATTTAAAAATAATAATAATAATTAATTAACAACCTGCACACAGAAAATCTCAATACATGTTAATAATGTTAATAGTAATTAACATTATTATTATTATTATTATTCACCCTTTTTTGAAAACTGGGACAAATTATGTCCTACCATAAAAACTTATTTTTCCCACTTTTTTTGGGGGGTGAAATTTTATTTTAAAGGATTTATGCATATGAAATAAATATGCTTTATAAAATATGTTGTTTATTTTCTTATTTCGAAACTACCAGAAAACACGCTCGTCCCAGACAAGAATTCACAACTTCAAATAATTTTCAAATGTGTTAAAAAAACAACAACTAAAAACTAACAATATCTACTGATAACATAGGTGGAAAAATGTACTATTATAATTATCTTTGTTTTAAAATATATGTTTTTATGAAAATGTAGGCCGTTTAAAGTTATATCCCAGATTTCAGTCCTTTTTTTTTCCCACCAAAAAAATTAATTAATTAATCAGGCATGAAAATGGTGAGCTATACCTGAAGGACCCCTGTTTCACTTCCTGGTTTCAAAAAAAAAAAGTGTGGCAATGCTGCTCAAACACTGCTGGTAAGATTTCTATTTTTTGATAAATTAATTAAATAATATTGCTATCAGGTGTGTTTCACCCACAACACGTGAACTTTGTAGCTCTTCTGAATCAAAAAGTGTCTTTTGATGAACATTAAAAGAACTCCGAGCAACTTTGAAAAATAAAATGACTGAAAAAAAAAAAAAAAGATATTCCATCTCACGAAGCTGAGGTGCTATCAAAGAAAGAAATTAAATCAGTTATAAGGTTTAATAATAGCCAACACTTTGAACTTTTAAAATAAAATGTCCCAGCATAATTGAAACGTAAAAATCAGAAAACCCCCCCAAGTCAGGTTTTGTCCCAGTTCTCAATAATGGGTGTATTATTTCTATTATTTGTTATTATTCTCGTCCCTGTTGTTTCATCTGTGCAGCCTTGGGTTGAAAATCTGATTGTAGATCTGTTTTTTTTTGTTTTGTTTTGTTAAAGCTTCAGTACTTTCAGTACTATCGAATGTATAATTAACGGAGATCGTACCGTTTTTAAACACGTGATATCGAAAAAAAGTATTTGACAACCTTTTAATACAAACAGGCACGCGTGTGTCAATCGAGACGCGGTACGTTTAAAACGTTGCTTTAAACATTCTTCCCTGCAGGACATTATGTCAAATCAAAGGCTGCTTTCTTGATAGACACACACACACGCACACATGCAAACACACACCTCTGGCATTGACTTTTTTTCTGCACACATCTCAGCTTTAAATCCTTTAATGCACGAAAAAGCATTCTTGACCATCGCTCAAAAGAAGGATGTCTAAACCTATACCTATATTATTCAAAACACGGACACAATTACACTGTACTCACTCAAGCATGCACACACACACACACACATGCACACACCCCTGCACACACACACACGCACACACACAGCCATCCCGCCGGCCCTGATAGTTCTGCTCTGCAGACTGCCTCACCTGACCTTCCTTTTGTTACTGTCCCTTTTAAAAAAAAACATGTTTTAATGGAAATGATTTTGAAAAGAACATTGAGCCCATAATGGAGAATCTACTTCAACAGCTGAGGTCTCCTTCCTCTAAAGAGAGAAAACAAAAGAGGGGGCAGACAACATCTGTGACATTACCTCTGTCTGCTCCCGAGCACTCGTTGCCATCTAGTGGCCTTAAGACACACCGAATTAAAAAATCAGCAGCAGCAGCAGCAGCGTCCGTCCGGCTGCGTCGACGTCTTTGTGCTGCAGAGGACAAATTCCTGTATTTTTTTTGTCTCTTTCTCTAAATATAACAATAGATAATTCTGCAGTTTCAGGGCCGAGTGTCATCAGAGCTCCGATTTGAAAAGTCAGCCTTTGTGGAATTGAATCAAAAGAAACAATATTTTATAAAACTTCTCCTGAAAGGTTGAAGCTACAATGAAGCTACAAATGAAAGGTCTGCTGATATTGTTCTTTACAAAAAACATACGAAATTCCTCGTTTCTATAAAGCAAGAATCTGCCGATGTGATACAAGATTATTTTCATTATCGATTCATCTGACGATTATTTTCTCCGTTAATCGTTTGGTCTATAAAATATATCATATATATCAAAGATATCCACTTTAATATGATATAAAATCTCCATATCTGAGAGGCTGAAAACAGCATTTTCTGACATTTTTGCAGGAAAAATTACTTTGAACGATTATTTTTCTGTCGATTGAATATAACGTCCGGCTGTGTGCGTCTTTGTGCTGCAGAGGACAAATTCCTGTTTTTGTTTAGTTTTTTCTTCAAATATAACAATAGATAATTCTATCATGATACAAGGATTATTTTCATTATCGATTCATCTGACGATTATTTTCTCCATTAATCGTTTATTGTTTATAAAATGTCAGAAAATAGTGAAAAAATGTCTTGTTTTGTCCAAAACCCAAAGATGTTCACTTTAATATGATATAAAATCTCCATATCTGACATTTCTGCAGGAAAATGTACTCGATTATCCAAATAGTTGATTATTTTTCTGTCGATCGTAGCGGCTGTGTGTACGTGAACTTCTTTGTGCTGCAGAGGACAAATTCCTGTATTTTTTTGTCTCTTTCTCTAAATATAACAACAGATAATTCTGCAGTTTCAGGGCCGAGTGTCATCAGAGCTCCGATTTGAAAAGTCAGCCTTTGTGGGATTTCATCAAAAGAAACAATATTTTATAAAACTGCTTCTGAAAGGAGACATTAGCTGATATTATTCTGTACAAAAACCTCCCGTAATTCCTCGTTTCTAAGGCAAGAATCTGGAGATACGATATCTATCGTCTAATGATTATTTTCATTATCGATTCACCTGAAGATTATTTTCTTTTTTTAATCGTTTTGTCTATAAAACGTCAGAAAATAGTGAAAAATGTCCGTCCCAGTTTCTCAAAGTCCAAGGTCTTTAAATGTCTTGATTTGTCCAAAACCAAAAGATATCCACTTTAATATGATAAAATCTCCATATCTGAAAACAGCATTTTCTGACATTTGTACATGAAAAATTCCTTTAACGATTATTTTTCTGTCGATCGACTAATCGTAGCGTCCGGCTGTGTGTGCGTCTTTGTGCTGCAGAGGACAAATTCTTGTTTTTGTTTTTCTTTCTCCAAATATAACAAAAGATCCTTCTATCATGCAGGGATTCTTTTCATTATCGATTCATCTGCAGATTATTTTCTTGATGAATCGTTTATCGTCTATAAAATGTCAGAAAATAGTTAAAAAAAAAAAAGAAAATGGTCTTTAAATGTCTTGTTTTGTCCAAAACCCAAAGATATTCATTTTAATATGATATAAAACAGGAAATCTCCATATTTGAAATGCTGAAAAGAGCATTTTCGGACATTTTTGCAGGAAAATTTGTGCAGCAGAGGACAAATTCCAGTTTGTGTTTTTCCTCTCTTTCTCTAAATATAACAAGAGATAATTCTGCAGTTTCAGGGCCGAGTGTCATCAGAGCTCTGATTTGAAAAGTCAGCCTTTGTGGAATTTCATCAAAAGAAACAATATTTTATATATTATTCTCTACAAAAACCTCCCGTAATTCCTCGTTTCTACGGCAAAGAATCTGGAGATACGATACGTATCGTCTAATGATTCTTTTCATTATCGATTCATCTGCAGATTATTTTCTCGGTTAATCTTTTGGTCCGAAAATAAAATGAACCACTGTCTGTCACGAAATCTTTGCAGGTAAACTATTAATAAAAAATCAATTCAGTATCACAAAACATAATATCGCGATATTAAACAAGTATCGACAGTATATTGTACGAGCATATCGATATTTTCTTACACCTCGACTCATTTCAAATCCATGTCGTCTTTCAGCTCCGTCTCATCGCACATCCGACACGTGTGCCGCTGTTTGAGTTTTCTCTACTTGAAATATTGTTTCGGGATGTTTTGCGTTTCCTTTGGACATTGTATACACTCGGTCGAGAGAGAGAGAGAGAGAGAGAGAGAGAGTGAGAGAGAGAGTGTCTTATTTCTGATGTACTGAGATATTCTTGGATACAAAAGTGAGTGTGTGTGTGTCTGAGTGCTTGTGTGTGTGTGTGTGTGTGCTTGTGTGCGTGTGTGTGTGTGTGTGTGTGCTTGTGTGCGTGTGTTTGTGTGCGTGTGTGTGTGTGTGCGTGCGTGCATTTAAGGAGGGGGGGAAAGGAGCACGGCTGTATTATTTCTATGTAAATAGCACTGGTAATAAAACCTTCTCTTACAACTTGAAGAACTGACTTTCTTTAAACATCATCCAAGTAACTAAGTACTTTTACTAATGTGTGCTAAGCTACAGTTGTTGTGGTCATGTCTAGAAGGTAACCCTAGATTTGCTAAAGTCTCGTGAGATTAGTGTGGTTATGTTGTCGGGAAATGAGTCTCGCGAGAGTTTTTTGCAAATCTAGGGTTACCTTCTAGACACGACCGATTTTTTTATTTCAAATTTCCATTCTGTGCTGCCAGTGGTGGAATGTAATGTAGTTTCCATTTTATGCTTTTTTATACTTTTACTCCACTACACCTCAGAGGTAAATATTCGACTTTTTTTTTTACTTCACTACGATTTGACGCGAGTTCCGGTCGGGCGACGCGAATGACGCAAATCGCACGGCGCGAACGACGAATGGAAATCTGAACTTCCGCACTGAGCGACGCGAGTAATCGCGCGAATGAAGCGAGTCAAAACAAAAGATTCCAGCGTCCAAACTGGCGTGAATTAAGCGAGTAGATTATTTTATTTACGCCCGGTGTGTACACGACATTACTTTTTACATAGAATATTCCAGGGTTTTCCCTGCCGCCCTGACAAACCGCCGACCAGCTGCAAGAGCGTTTCCCAAAAAAGCAAAGCGTTTCTAAAAGCGGCTCCTGCGCTGGTGGGTTAGTGGTACAGAGTACGGAGGTCTAAAGTCCTCGCCGCGGCCCTTTGCTGCATGTCGTCTCCTCTCTCACCTCTTTCCTGTCAGTCTGCAGCTGTGCTGTCAATAAAGGCAAAAAAGCCGGAGAAAAAAAGCGGCTCCTGGCAGAGAGACTGTTCATTTCCTGTGGAGAGCAGGAGGAGCAGTCCTGCAGTGCATGCTGGGAGCCTGGTGCCGAGTTTGGAGGAGGTCTGTATTTAATATAAAGTTAACTCGACTTCAACTTTATGCAAATGAGGTCCGTACAGCGTCACAAAACATGGACCAAACTGTCAAACTACAGGCGATGTCGCTTTAAAATAAAACAAGATTCAGCAGTGGCGTTGCTGATTTCACGCTTAAAATGTTTTTATTTAGCAAACGCTCACGTATCAGAGAGGAAGCGACAAATATGGTCGTGTGGTTTGGAGGACTGACCACCGCTCATACTGCTTTTCCAGCATTTGTGACGTAGATTGTGACAAAAAACAGAACGACACACTCGTCTACTGGCATTGGGAAACGGGTCTATCGTCTGTTTTAAGCAGGTTTTCCCACGTTTCAAAAACCTGCAAATAGGCGCTAATTTTGGTGGAAAAAAGTTCTAGGAGCGTTGATTTTACACAGTCATTTGATCGATTACAAAAGTATTGATTAGAGCAGCTTTAAAGGTACAGTGTGTAGTTTTAGCGACATCTAGTGGTGAGTTTCTAGATGTAAACACTGTCCCGCTCACCCCTCCCTTTTAGAGAAATGCACAAACTACGGTGGCCTCCAGGGACAAGAAGCTAAAAAACTGATTTTGGTTGCAAACTTCTCACAAACAAAATGTCGGCGGGTAAAAACAAACACTCTCTTCTTCTATGTTTTCCTCCCGGTGCATTTCCGGCAGGCGTCCACTAAATGTAAAAACGTGAAAGGGCCGTTCTAGAGACAGTTTTGTCCGTTCTGGGCTCCTGTAGCTGCAAGATGGCCGCCTCCATGGAGATAAAAACATCATAAAAACAATAATTCTTATTTTGATCTGATTATATACTAATTAAAAAATACTAATGAATATTATATTCTATTTTTCCATAAGTCAGGCAGCTAAATATTACACACTGGACCTTTAAGTTTCTGTATCATATAAAATGTAGCATCAGCATGAAAAAAAAATCTGCCAACAGAAGTGGAATGAAGGCTTTTTTTTTTTTTTTTTTTTTTAGGCCCGCAGGCACAAACTCTGCACCAG
>JAOVVB010232786.1:0-10323 GCA_028570985.1 Heterobranchus longifilis
ACACTTCAGATCAAACTTTACCATATGATAGTTGAGGCTATTTCTGGTTGACTCAGTTTCAGGAGGAGGCATGCCAGGGCATGTAGAGGACGTGCCAGACGGATGGTTAGTGTGTGTGTGTGTGTGGGGGTGTGTGTGTGTGTGTGTGTGTGTGACGGCTGGGGTTAAAGTGGGTGGTGAACGAGAATGAAGCCAATCGGCTCAGATTTCACTTTCATGACTGTACTGTGATCGTAGCATTTAAAAGGAGAAATATGAGGATTTTGGAAGATAGAAAAATGTAATATGTCCAGATATTATTCTTCAGTTGTAAGTAGACTTTAGCATGTGTGTGTATGAAGTGTAGCTGAACTCCAACCCAAGTTCAAACTGTGGTCTCTGTAGTTGAGGACATGTTGGTGAGTTATGTCAGGACATGTTGCGCTGAATCTGGGACTTGGCCCCATAAGACCTCTGAGGCATGTGCGTGTGTGTGTGTGTGTGGGAGAGAGGGAGTATATACGTCTGCAGAGGAGGAGATACTAACTCTTAAGTTCCTTCAACCTGTCTAATTTCTCAGTGTTTTGCAAAGCAACAAGCATGAAACATCACAGACAGGATACCGTGAAGACTTGACAGCCTGGATCCGACCCTGACGTGTTTAAGGAAAACAGGCCACTCTGATGTCAGGTGAAAGAGTTCACAAGAAAAAGAGACACAGCAGGGGATTTAGTTTCTCCGTCAAACCACCGCTCACCATCAGCAAGCTTGAAAAATATGTTATTGTACTTATAATGTAGAGGAAACAAACAGGGGGGAACATGTGGCCCGAGTTGCCATGGTGATGTCCACAGATCGTGCTCCCATCCAGAGCGGGTGGGGGGGGGGTTCAATCCAAACATCAGAAACAAAAAAAAAAGAGTCATGGCTGAAACGCACAGTCTCAGAGAGCATTCCTGAGGGAGGACAAATTAAACCGCACGGAGGGAATGGATGTCATCACGTACAGACTCAACAACGGGATGTGGTGCCATTACCACGAGGCCCCTGAGACTAAAAAGTTGATTGAAAAAACCTAAAAAGCTCAACAACTGCTTTTTAATGAACCCCTCTCTTTTGTAAAGCTTTTCTTCCTCTCATTTTTCATTTGCTTACTCTCATCTCCCTACTTTCATGTTTTTATTCTAAATTAGTGGCTCAGTTTTCTTTGGAAACTTTGCACTGTGGGGGGTCCAAGCACAATAATCATGCTACCTATTAGAAACTACAATATAACAAGACAATACTGACAATATGTTAGCTCCAGGTTATTTAAGGTGGTGCTTTAAATGCTAACATTGATTGATATGCTATTGCAATAAACACTATGTGGGTTTGCTCCGGGTTCTCCGGTTTCCTCCCACAGGCCAAAGACATTTGGTGACTCTAAATTGGCCGTAGGTGTGAATGTGAGTGTGAATGGTTGTCTGTCTCTATGTATCAGCCCTGCGACTGACTGGTGATCTGTACTGGGTGTACCCCGCCTCTCGCCAAATGTCAGCTGGGATCGGCTCCAGCAGCAACTCCAGACCTGATTCTTCCGGAGTTGCCCTATCTCACACGTAGCACACAACAGGAGATTGTCCGTGTCAGACTCATTCTCACCTATATGTCTACTGGAAATACTCGGTTTTTCATACTTTGATTTAGGCGAGGGGGCAGGAGGCAGGACCTGACACGGATTACACCGCGGTCACGAAGCTGGTTCCTAATTTGATCATGAAACAGCCGAGTCTCTTGCCGTTCATTGAATTTGTCTGAGGATTTCGGCGTCCGCCCTCACCGAGAAGTTCCTGAATCCTGTCGTCTCTCCAGTGTGACATTTTCATTGACGTCTGTGTAAATTACCCTTTTTTCTTCTTCACCCTCGGATGTTTGTTTTCTTCTGGTTTCGTGCAAGCCGCATGGTAGAAACATCAATTCAACGTCATGACAATGATCGGCTCTATTTACACATGGGCTCAATCGGACATTAGACAGACTTTGTACTGGGAGCAGGCAGCGTAAAGTCTGTTTAATATCCAGTCTGAATGATTCGGACATTTGCGTTCTCACATACAGCTCCCCCGGGTAATATCTAGATAAGTTCAGGGTTGCAGTGCAAGTGTCAAAGGGACATTTTTATATCAGTACTCACTGTCAAGCATGAACAAATGTTGGTATTAAACTGAATGTAGGACCTAATGTCAGTTATAACAGGCTGTTTTGTTTAGATAAACTGTAAACAAATGGGATAAATTGATTATTTATCCAATTAAATGTGTTTTAATCTGGGTAAATTAGAATTAATTACCTGCACATTGTTGATGCTAATTTCTTGCGCATGATGTCACTGCTTCCTCTGAGACACATTTCCTTTTTGTTACATGAACTGCCGGGCAGTTGGGAGTAAGTGCTTGTGTTTCATTTTTTTACCCTCATAGTTAAAAAAAAACTTGTACCAAAGTTGTTTTCGGCCCCCTGTCCCATGGCAGCGAGAGAGGCAGGGATGTTTACTGTAACGTTACTATCTCACCGTCTCAAAACGTACCGACAGTCTGATCGCCATGGTTACATGATTGGCCACCGCAGCGTGACATGGATTTGGTGTGAACGCAGCCTTAGAGTGTAATACGTGTGTGTTTTCAGCCTTAATCAAAGCTCGTGTAACACAAACTGAGGTTGTTTTGTTTAGGTAAACTGTAAACAAATTGGATAAAGTGATTATTTATCCAATTAAATTTGTTTTAATCTGGGTAAATTGGAGAGGCGCGCGGATCCAGAGCCTGTGGGGAATGAATTACCTGCACATTTTTTATGTTAAATTCTTGCACATGATGCCACTGCTCCCACTGAGACATTTATACTTCCTCTTTGACACCATTTTTAATTCCAGTAGATGCCAACAAAAAATGGTTCAGATGTGTGAGTGTGTATGAGTGTGTGTGTGGGGGTGTGTGTGTGTGTGTGTGTGTGTGTAAAAGGAATGAAAGAAAAAAAAAAATTCAAAGGCACTCATCCTGTATTCTGGCCATATGGCTGCCAAGCCTCTCAGGACTGCAACAAAGAAAGGTAATCTGTAGTTGTCAGCTCCGGCCCATATAGCAGCAGCTATAGAATATGACAGGTACCGCCTCCCCCCCATCGCCATCTCCTAGGACAGCAGGAGTTGTGAGGGACCACACTGATCCGGGCTTAAGCTCCGACAGGCCCTGCCTCCCACCTCTGTCTCTGCAGTAATTAAATGAGTGCCAGTGGTGAGCAGCACTCAGGAAATTGGCCCTGTGCAGCTTCTGTCTCTGCTGTCAGTGTTCTCAGGAGGCGGGTACAGGTGGCGCAGGCAGAGAGGACGACGGCCGCGAGGCAGAAAATAGAGCGAACGGGAGGAAGACGGTGGGAAATGAGGGAACGTAAACAAGGCGAGGTGGCAGAAAGTGACAAATCGAGAGACAATCCAGATCGAGAGACAAAGAGCTCGAGTGAAATGTCCGTCAAGATTAGAGAGGAAATGAGCGGAGGAAGTGTGAATGTCACAGCACCTCTCCTCTCTCCCTCCCACTTGTACATTGACGAGAATATTGGAGTGATGTCATTTCCCCGGCAGGCGAGAGAGTGTGCGGTATATTTCCACGCTCCCAGTCAATTTGTTCTTTGAGGACGAGGGCGAGATGAAGATTGTGTAACGGCGAGAAGGACCCGGTGTCATTGCAGAATTAGTGAGACAACTGCAGAGGAGAAAGTGATATTGTGTCAACGAGTGTGGCCTTGAGAGTCAGAGGACACAGAGATGGTATTTAGCTGCAATAAAAGCAACTGTGAAAACATGCAGTAAAATAAATGCCATGAGCATTGGTCACCTCTGAACTTTTCCTGCAATAAATACCACCTTTAAGGTAGTTCAACATTTTGAGAAATGTGTTTGGAAAACTACACCTTTCAGCGTTTTTTGACCTAAGCTGTAAACATGTTTATTTCTGCAGTACATTTGGGCATTTTAACATGAGGGTCTATGGAGATTGACTCGGTTTTGGAGCCAGCCTCCAAACTGCAGTTTTTGGCACTTCAGCGTTGGCTTCATTTTTCAGCCAAATGACAATTTACTAGAGTTCTCTTGTCGTTTCTCTTGTCGTTTCAATGCGACTTTCGTCATCCGATCGCGCCAGGTCCTGGACAGTCCCAGATCGGATCTTCCTCACGTTGTGATCCGATGACCCAGACCTCATCCCGAGGTGGTCAGGCTCGCATTCTGATCGGATTGCACAGGTGTGTGGACAGAAATCTGGGCACAATCCAGACAATTTATCAAATGTATGTCTGCATGTTGAGTATCTCTCCTAGTCCCTGTTTTCATTTTCACTTTTCAGCAGTCCAGTTAGGCTACTGCTGATGAAAACCTGGCATTTCCTGATTTTGCTGCTTCACAATAAAAGCTTCTAAATAACAAATGTCGGGGGATTTTTAATGTGAAGAATATATAGGAAATTAAATGTGTTTACCACCGAATCAGCAGAGCTTTGTCTGCTGCTCTCTCCTCAACAAAGTGCGTCTCGTACAGATCCTGCTATTACAAAATAAGCTAAATACAAAGAAAAGAAGAAGGCTCTCTTTTGCACCAAGTGCCATTTTGGATCACAGGGAACATCTGCACGGAAAAAGTGTAACCACGGCTTAAGTAGGCCTACGGTATAGTGAGTTGTGGGGAGGTATTGTTGGGGGTTTTTTTGGAGCTAGGCTGGCGGTTTTGTTTTATGCTAAGCTAAAGGTTTCACAGACCAATGTCTGCACTGGATGTGTATTTTCCGAAATGCTAAAACGACTGTACCTGCTTTGGGTGGAGACTCTCTCCACTCTCCTCTGAGCTGCTGCCCAGCCTGCACCACTTTGATGGGCCAACAGCAGCAAGTGCAAGTCATCATGTTTCTTCAGATTGTTTTTTTTTTTTTTTTTTTTGCTGTCCTGGAGGGCCTGAGGTGTGTGTTCATCTGAAATTAGATTCCTGGCTGCAATTTGTACACCCTTCAGCGATGGTTCCACTTAGCTGGAAGGTGACAGAGGAAGTTAATTGGCTTCTTTACTTGCAGCGGCAAGGCTGTTGATCAAGCGCTGGCATGCTGGGAAGCGAGACATTTGTGAAGATTTGCTGATGGTATCTGAACGGGGCCACCCTCTGCTGTTGTTATTGGTGGTCGATCATCAGATAAAAACACACAACGCAAAAAAGATAGGAGCGTGTTTATGTAATGTATTCCTTTTTAATGGGATACATTGGAAAAGAGGTTGGCGGAAAAAGTCAGCGGACAAAACGAATGATTAAATGTCAAGGGTGCTTCGAGATTGCTAATTCTAAATAGCAAAAAAAAAAAAAAAAGATGAAAAGGGCATGAGATGTGAAAGGTGAAGTGCCAGGGAAATACAATGACGTAAGTGGCTTGTTAACCAAGTTCTAGTGGAGGAGAACGGAGAAGAAAGTCTAATCGTGAAAGAAGAGAAGGAGAGCAGAGAGGGAACATAATAGCCTGATGGTTATAGCAGATAACGCACACAATACAAATGACAGTAGAGTTATAAATAAAAGCGAACACAGGGCAGGTTGGCACAGAGTATCATGTACAGGTCAATGTGTGCCAGCCAGTGTCATGCCATTTGTTACAGCAGCTGTCCGACCTGCGTTTGCTCATATTTCTGTCCGGCTCTCGCCGACATGCATCATTTGCATTAACTGATAATCTCTGACCCTGTAGTCAAACATTTCCAGCATTGCCCTGGTCCTGACGCAGGGAGATTGTGGGCATGTGGCTGTTTTGCATGTTTTTGTGTGTACATTATTATGCGATTGGGTGTTTTTATGTAAATTAATCCACATATGTAATAATAATAATAATAATAATAATACATGAGATTTATATAGCGCTTTTCTGGGTACCCAAAGACGCTTCACACACATCAGAACAAGCCTATATATGTGTGTGTTTACGCATGCTTTTTATGCATGTGTGTATCGACTGTATCAGTGTTTGTCTGTCCGCCGTGTCATTAGAATAGGGGTTGAAGGTTTGTTTGCTCTGTGTGGGTGTGTGAGACTTTCTCACAGTAATAAGGCTGGGATCAAAATCAGGGCAGCCTTGATTAAGGCTGAAAACACACACATATCACACTCTAAGGCTGCGTTCACACCAAATCAGGTCACGCTGCGGTGGCCAATCATGTAACTGGCGATCAGACTTTGCCACTCTGTTTTGAGGTGGTGAGAAAGTAATGTTAGAGTAAACATCCCTGCCTCTATCGCTGCCAAGGGACGAGGGCCGAAAACAAGTTTTTAAAAAAAAAATTCAACTATAAGGGTAAAAAACGAAACACAAGCACTTACTCCCAACTGACCAGCAGTTTGTGTAACAGCTGTTTCCTGCAACAAGCTCAAAAAACGATGTGATGGAAAATAATACTTGTGAAATATAAAGTCTACATTGCTACATTTTGTGGTTTAACCTCTTCTTCACCAGGCCTCTGGCTCGAAACTGACATGCCCAAAATGAATAGAGTTTATCTCTGCAGCTACAAGATATATATGAATAATCCTGGTGTCAAAGTAAAGGTAACAGTTGTGGGATTTCTGCAGAGGTGTTACTGGGCCAGAGTAAATAAAGATGGAACACAGCATGAATGAAATATTTCATTTCTTGAGTATGCTAAATATCCCTTTGAAATGATGCAGTTGCAGCTGACTTTCTAGTCGAGCTTTGTCTGGTCAAAATGTTATGTCATGTGACTGTGTTCTTGCGGGTTTAAATGCGCTCTGGTGAAGAACAGGTTAAGTTCACAACTGTACATCACACAAATGGACAATTTAAGAGACACACCTACACCGCAGCGCAACCTTGCATTAATCGCTGCAATGTCAGATTTGGTCTGAACGCAGCCTAACGCTTGAATCGCATTTTATTCAAATCTTAAAAATGACCCCTTCATACGCATCCTGCATCATTTTAACACCCTCCACAGTTTCACACGCACCACAAGTTTACGTTGCATGGAAGTTAATACCCTGCTCACATTTCTCCTCTGAAAAACAATGATCTAACAGCCAGATTCTCTCAATAACTACTATTGTGTTCATGTGTCTGAGCACTGTAATACACGACCCTGCGACTGTCTAGCCATGGTTTAGTGGCTTATCAAGTTGGTTTTGTTATTGTCCATTGATTGGTGGAGTTGGTACAAAATTGCTGGTGAAAATGAAGGACTGGTTAGTAATAAATACAGCCTCCAACAACTTAATTTGTAAGCTTGCTGCGTACAAACCTCGCTTGCACACACACACACATGCACGCACCGTTACATTTACAGCATTATAAACACACCTGCAACAGCAGCCAGACGCAAACCTCAGTCTAGACTAAAACTCTCTTTACCCCACAAGAACAGGGTTCCTTGTTCCTGCGTCCAGCCGGAGCTGAGCCCTCTGTATTTATGAGGGTATTTCCTACCACGCGGAATTAAGGCAGGAACAGGTTGGTGGAGCGTAAAATGCCCCCGTCATATAACAAAGCTGTTCTTTGAAGATTAGCATACTGTTTGCTGCTGAACTTAGATTTGGGCTCTTTGCTGAAATGATCAAAAATTACACATTTTTGCAGGCAAAAGTTCACGCTGTCCCTAATAGCAGTGTGGGTTTGTGTCAGTGTGAGGCTGCACATGTGCGTACGCTTTATGTGTCAAATAGCGGATGATTAAAGTGGAGAAAAAGAGCGAGACGGCTGATTGTAATTGGCTAAGGCAGTGGCATTCCAGCGCCTCCACTCAAGAAGCTCTTTGATTGTGGGAAATCAAGTGTGTTCAAATATTTTCACTCGGGCAAACACTGACTCTTTCACTGGAAAGATAGTTTCCAATCTGGCGTTATTTTCCCACGAAAAGTTATGAATGCCTTAAATATAGTTTGTAAGTTCATTGTGTAATTTATTACGTAAGAGATAATTCATGCCGTGTCCGCTGCCCACGCTCGACACATTATCTAATACCAAAACGAGAAAGTAAACAAAGAATTGGTGTTTTACTGTACAAGTGAACGTCTGTGTTGCATAACACATGAAGTACACAGATTCACATCTTCTCTCGTAAATACACATTTCCGTCAAATTCTCTGTAGATGCTATAATAACACGAGAACAACTCTATTAGTAACTCGATCTTTTGGCTTTCCTGAGAAGAGAAACAGATCTGAGTTTATCACGTGGACTTCTGACCTCTGTGGATATATTAGTTGCTATAAAATAATACATAAAACATAATTGCAGCCACTATGTGGTAAGAGTGGAGATAATGTTGGAAAACAACCATCAACCTGTCGTCTGGTTGCTATGAATGTTTAACTGTGGGAGAGTCCCACAGGGCGAAAAGTCCAGCAGTTCAGAATAATTTTAGTTTCCCTGGAATGACCCAACAAAGGCAGTGATACAACGTAACAGGTCTTGGAATTTCTTGTCATTAACAAACACGTTGTAAAGATATTGTGCTCAAAACTATATATAGTATTACTTTTACGATACATCATTTTACAGAAGGACCATACACATCCCTCAAATTGCAGTATGTCATTTTATGGGTAGGCCTATATGAGTCATGGAAAGATACATGCTCTTTTATGGATTATATAATAAAAGGAAGCATGATATTACCTGTGTGCACACACAGCCCTTCATTATTAACAGTGTATTCACCAGTCTGGCCGGCCAAGAAAATCCAACCATATGGGGCAGCAGGAAAGAGAAACGACAGCATGTGTTTGTAAAAGATAAAGCTCAGTTTTGTGGTCCATGCTGCCTTCAGGGAACACTCTGCAATTTGTGCCCACCATCAAAGAGAAAGCCGTGAAGAAAAGAAAATGTCACATTAACAATGGAACAAATGCATTTTCATTTCTTTATGGATACTAGTGCGTCTGTTTTTTAACTGACTGAGGAGTCTCAGTTAAAAATTACATTACATTTCATACTGTATCGCTGTATTACGGTGACCTCGAGCTGTTTTTTTTTTTTTTTTAAACCACAGAATTTGATGGCATCAATGAAGCTCTAAAGCGCTCCCAAGACCGGAGCTCACCGTGCACGGCTGATATGTGCCACGGGGGTCTGTCCTGCCCACGGCTATTGCCATGGCGACAGGCCCTTTGAAGAGCGTCCCGGCGTCACCTTCAAGTGACTGTTTTGCTTTTGTTCTTGGTAATTAAAATGGATTATCGGGTCCCCCCCCAATTCCTGCAACGCTTTTACACATACATTCTCCTCCTCCAGTGTTTGCAGAGGACTTTGATTGGAACAATTAAAGTGGAGGAGAGAGAGAGACAGACTAATGACCAATTGATTATCAACGGAGAGATTCATAATCCATGATGTCCCTTTAACCTTAAAACACAAGCAGGATGGATAGTTAAAAGATGCAGAGTACAAATAATAGTCTATACTGTATATGAGGTATTCTCTATGGAGAGCAGGAGATCTGGCCGCCCATTGCGTTATGGATACGGCCCGGAGAGTTGCATCATAAACACGACTCGACTTCAACTTTATTCAAATGAGGTCCGTCCAACGCAGCACAGGAGGCTCGCAAAAAATTGTATCAAACTGTCAAATTAAGTAAGGCTGATCAAATGTTTTCAGAAACACATTTTAACGTGCTGTTAAGCTGCAAAGTGACAAAGTTTGTTGAAACTAGTTGAGCCGAAAGCAGAGCAGCCACACAAACTTGCAGTCTGCACACACATACACAAATCAGCTCCACGTGTGGTTAGTAAACAGCAGAGGAGCAGAATCGCTTGTGGATCAGCGTGGAGAAAAATGCGCTTCTCATGAAAACGGCAAGCCAGAGAATTTTCCAATTGCAGCAGCACCATGCCTGGTGAAAACCCTCTGTTAGTCTGTCTGTCTTCTAGGAGTCTCCGCAGTACATTACTGCAGCATTATTGCCCAACATTGGCCTTGAGGTGACCCTGGTCATTGCACTGTAAAAGTCACAAGACTCATCTAATTATACACAAAGCTATGCTCAGGATGACAAGATGGCCTGGTGGTTAGAAACCCCCATAACTAAATGATCTAACTTTCAATCACTGCAACAGTCATCTGTCCTGTCCAAGTGTCCTTCAGAGCCCCATTAATAAAAGCTAAACTGTCTGAACTGCTGTATAGGAGCTATCACAGAGATGTAGGCTGGGGTCAGCCTTGATGTATAATTCCAGTAGCTCCGGAAAGGAGTACAGTGACAGTGACGGATAGCCCGAGGAGGGGATAAAGGGGGGGGGGGGGGGGGGGGGGGGGGGGGGGGGGGGGG
>JAOVVB010232787.1:0-10323 GCA_028570985.1 Heterobranchus longifilis
ATCCTTTAACATGATTGAAGATACCCTAAAAGAAAACAAAAAAACAGGCATTTATTGGTGCTGCCTATTGCGTAATATAAACCACAGGGAACTTCTTTAAAATGCATGTCAGTCAGATTATAAATCCATCACCACCAGAGATATTTACCTTTATAATACAATTATAATTATTTTCAAAAATCGCTTACTTTAACTATCTCAACAACATATTCATGACGCACTAAAAACAAAATGAGCTAAATAATCTGAAAAAAACAATCATTCCATTTTATCTTACCAGGTAACAGCAGGTGTTGTGACTGTCTTATTTCTGTATGATGCCAGTCATCTTTACTTATATCAGAGCAGGGGTGGAGTCAATCCACACCTCCACCCATGTACTCACCCAGGATTTCCCCAGATATTTTTAGGTAGCCAGCAAAACACTTTTTCTGTCCATTTCATCAACTCCAAAAGGGTCAGTTCACCGAAATGACTAAACAAAGACAATTTTCTCTCTTACTTCAAGTGGGATTCACCCGTGCAGATAGTTTTGGTTTTACTTGCACAGGTTTTGAGTTACGTGTGAGAAAATGCCGTCTCACAATAGTTTTCATCAGAAATACCTCCTGCTGCAAAAATGGTCAGAATGAAAACTGCTGACAGTATAATGGGGAGACTTTCTGTCATGACATGTCGCAGTGTATTTCTGAAATGTCATGTTTAGATGCTTTGAGCAACAAACATCATTCCATTCATCTCCATTGTATACTATACTACTGGAGGTTAACAAGAAATGTTTACTCAGAGGAAACACTGTTTAGACAAAATCAAAGTCTCTACACACTAAAAATACTAATATTCAATGTACTCTTTCTGCGCCCTAACCATCCAGAGGGGGTCTGGAAGGAATTCCCCACATGAGAAGTCTTTATAGACTTAACGGATGAACTGACCCTTTTTTAAAAAACATTTTTTTAAATGATCAGGGGTTCTCAAAGTTTTGATGACTGGGTACCATTTTATGGCTCAGCCATAGAAATTGTATTTAATTTCTATGGGCCAATCGTCCTGGGCGGCGCCACGCCACGACGGTGCCTCTGCAAAATAGTGTCGGTGTAACACCTACACGAAAATGTTGTGAACATTATTCTTTGTAGATCTTTGCAATCATTCACTGAAAGAACAGAGCAGGCCTGCCTTATTACACAAATCTTCAAAACTTGTCATTTTCAGCGTGTAGGTTGATAACTCGGAGGTTGTTGCCGTTGTTGACTTAAGAAGTAAGGCTTTATCCAGGCACGGCTCACGTAAGACAGACTACGTTGGCAATAGTTAAGCAATACATCCACCAGAGGGCAAAATAGGGTCAAAACATTTCTGACGACAAACAGGATGGTGGAGGCTACCTCTTAAGAGTGGAGGCAGCGCTGTAGATGACGGTGGTCTGTGAGCCCATTAAATGTATCGATTTAAAAATAATTTCTATATCTATTAAATCATGTATTAAATACATCGCCATTTATAGTATATCAAAAAATAGTGGGGAAATATAGTATAATGTATTGAAAAAAGTGGAAAAAACCGACAGTATAGTATGTCATAAAAAGTCTTATCGTATGTCGTAAAAAGTGGAAAAAAAATGACAGTATTATATGTCAAAAAAAGTGAAAGAAAACGACATAGTATAACATGTTGCAAAAAGTCATAGTATAGTATGTCAAAATCAGTCAGTATACTATGTGGAAAAAAGTGGAAAAAGTCAGCATTTGTCACAAAAGATGTATAGTATACTATGTTGAAAAAAATTAAAGTCAGTATAGTATATCAAATAAGGTGAAAAAACATAATATAGTTTGTCGCAAAAAGTCATAGTATTTGGAAAAAGTGTATAAAGTGTGTCAAAATACTGAAAAAAACATAGTATGTTGAAATCAGTCATAGTATACTATGGCGAAAAAAGTGAAAAAGTCAGTACAGTAAGTCAAAAATGGTGAAAACGGTCATAATATAGAATGTCGAAATCAGTTGCAGTATATTATGTCAAAAAAGTCACAGTATGATATATGAAAAATGGTGAAAAATTCATAACATAGTACATGGGGAAAGAAAGTGATAAAAGTCACAGTGGAGTATATCAAATAGTCACAGTACAGTACGTTGAAAAAGGTGAAAAATGTCATACTATAGTATGTCAGAAAGTCATACTACAGAATGTTGAAAAAAACCTTTGTTTTGCAGTCTTGACAAAACTTGTATCCAGTCTCAAAGACCAGAACAAGTGATGATTCTCTCCCTTTAACCCAGATTTGGAACATCCGTCCATTCTTGTTTTACTGTTGTGCTGGAAATTAAATGTTGATTGGTGCCAAATTTTATGCACATTAAGAGCATAAAAGGTCATAATCAATACATTGGGAGGGGGAAATTCGATACTTTATGAATTTTAGGGTACTTATACCCCCCAAATCATATTGTGATTATGCCCCAGCATAACATGTTACAAACAAAGTCAGAAAGTAATGAAAGAGAACGTACAGTGTTTGAACTACACACAGCAGTCGAGCAACATATAACACTGATAACTTACATTTCACACACCAAAAAAAAATAAGCGATACCTTTATTCCTTCCAAGTCTTCACTACATACGAGTCTGGACAGACATGGATGTAAACTCAGACTTCACTTGTTGGCAGAGGCATACAACCAGGAGGGAATTTTATTGTATTTTCATTGGGCCATTCGTCCATACCAGTATGTGATTATTTTGACACAGTAACCATGAAATTTACATTTCTGTTGGTTCATACAGTTAATTAAACCAAAAAGGGTGGTTCATTTTACCCAGTGTAGTATTTTATAATTTTATATTCATCAATTAAACCACAAAAGGAACCAGGTTTAGTGAGTTATTGACCCATTTATTTGGACTTTCTCTCCTTTACGGTTACTTTTACACAGTATTTTTCATCTTTGTATTAAGTAGTCACATAATTGTATGTTTTTAAAATCAGCATTAACACATGTTTAACAAGTTTTAACCTTCAAATTGCCACCAAACAAGCTTTTTACAAGTTTAACCTTAAAATTGCCACCAATTATGCGATCGACAAAACTGACATGTAGGCCTACTTTCTTTTTTCATTTTTTATTTATATTTGAACCAGTTCACTCTGCACTCGTGTCTAAACTTTGAACAATGCATCCAAATTTGGATCATTTCCAAAAACTTTGTCTAGAAAATTTAATATGTTGAGTATTTTATAGTTTACTTTCCATTGGGACATGGAAAAATTGAGCACGTGCCTAAAAAAAAAAGCGAATTAAATAATGTGCATCATTTGGTTTGTGATAAAAAAAAAACCTTAAGTATAATATAATAGAGTTTTAAAGTTAACATATATAGTGATCCATGGATATAAATGCAGCTGTATAACAGGAATCAACTGAATAGTATGTCAGTGGTGGTGAAAACAAACCAGCCACCTGTGTATGGGGCAACTAGGTCAGTTATATTAATGAGTCACTATTCCTTCTGCATTAGAAACAGTAGAAATACATGAAGCCCACATACTCTGAAACTGGGTTAGTAACTCCACCCAGTATTTTTAGGACATAATGATTAACGGTCACATGAAAGTACTCTGCCAGCCAGAAGTCAGCTGGCAAAAACCTTTGTAATTATACACATCAGAAATGCAAACAATATCTACCTGTAATGACCTGTGCTAAGTGGCCATGAGTTGTTGTGAGTGTACATTTGAAGTAATTCCTCTTTACTTGGAAGTGGAAAGGTGAGATTTATATTATAAGGAAGTCGAAACTAAGTCGAATTTAAGTGAGTCCTCTTTAGTTTGGGAAGTCCCTTTAACTGCTTGCCCAACTTTATTTTTATCTTCACAAGTCATCGCTTAGGAAATATAAGTCATCGCTTAGGAAATATAGATCAGCAAATTCAATTCACTTAAAAAAAAAAAAACAGTAGTTTCACTTTTGACTACCTCATTAGAAAATGCAGTTCAGTGTAGTTATCTTGGAATGTGAGAGACATCCAGGATTATTAAACAAGAGGTCACTGTGAACCACTTTGAAAGATTTTTTTATTTTAACTTATTTTTGTGATTCCTCATAGTTTATATTGGCCAAATTTACATTTTGACTCAGAGCATTCATATGCAACTTTAAGCCAGTGTTTAATCAAGGCCACCTAAATGGTGACCTAATACAAAGATTAAAAATACTGGGTAAAAATAATCTTTTTTGGTAGTTTGTCTGTAGGGCAGGGAGGGGTGACAGCTGTTCAGTAACAAACAATTTAAATTAGAGATGCATCAAGTTATTGGTTGCATCTGAAGCAGGAAGCTTTACATCCAATAAAAAATAAAATGACAATGCATTGGCAGTTCAGTGATATCCCTGCAGTAGTGGTCTTGAAATAAAATCCAGCGTTGTCTTTGTCTGACACAAAGACGAGACGGTAAAAACACGGTCGAGACCTTCAAAAAGAACGATAAGAGCTCTACAACACTGCTTAAGACACAAAAAAATACTTCTAGTAACAGTGAATGTACTTTACAAGCTTTATTTATTTACTTTCAACATGAATTAAATCAAAAACGCAGACAATAGTTGAGATTAAAATTCAAAAGTCCTCTGAACATCAGAGGCCTTAAATACAAATGCATCATCTGTACTGTCGACCTTGACTCCTATGACCTCACCCTAGGAGAAAAAAAAAAAAAAAATTAAGAAGTTGTCAAATCTGCAAATGCATAGATGTTACATTATTTTCCAAAGTGTTTTATGGGCTCTCTCACATTCAGATATGAAAGAAGCTTAATGCAAAGTTTTCCATGATTTTCACAAATGTGCCTCAATGTTGAGAATCTGCTCATTTATACTCTAAAATATCAAAGTAGGGAATTTGTCATGGGTTCAGCTACTTACGTCACCAAAGTACTTCTCTATGAGGGTATGAGCAGCCTGGTACACGGCATCATTGTCATGGTTCTGCAGCATCTCAATGCGGTCCAGTCCTCCCAGCTCTTCAATCAACAGGCTGAGCTTCTCCGTCTCACCGAGCTTCTCTGCGGCCTGAAAAGTCATTTACAGAAACTAAAATCTCTAATTTCTAGGTCTAACTGTAGCAAGTTATAAAATGTGCCCCCACCCCCCTCACCATAAACATGTTGCTGATGGCCTCCAGTATGACCAGAATGACTTTAGCATCTTTGACCTGCATCAAGTTGATGATGGCCTCCAGGGCCCCACTCTGCACCAGGTGGACCACCTGCTCCACAGTGCCCCCGCTGGTGAAGTTGGTCACTGCCCACACTGCTTCCCTTTGAGTTTTGAAGTCTCCCTGAGAAAAAAAAAAAATTCAGATTCTTCAGCTACTTCTCACATTTGTTGCACAGAAGTAGTCCCCATTTGCACATGCATTACAAGACCACAAAATTAAAACAAAAAAAAGACTGGAAAAGTAGGGATGCATCTATCAAGAGACCGACTCAAATAACTAGATTGGGTATTGGTGACAATGGGGCCAATTAATTCAATTCTATGTTTGTATACAATTCCTTTACATTTTGACCAATTTGGTTCCTGCATACAAAAAAAAAGAAAATTACACTAATAATTTTTAAGATTTACCCAGGTGATTGTGTGCGATCATACAAATGTTTTGTCTTTTTGTCATTTGTATTTTTGTCTTGTCGTTTATAGGTTTTTTTGTCATTCGATCATTTTAACAACTGAGTAAATCTATAATTGTTTTACATTTTGCGTCAAAGTTAGTAAAGCAATGTTTAAGTCTGATGTTGCCTTACACATAATATCCCAGTCACTGCCACAGTGAGGCATACACATAATTAAATACTGGTATCTGATGAGTTCTGGCCAATACATGTAGTTCATAGGCAAGGAGGTACTGTTGCATTTAGCTTTATGTACTATGGTTTGTGCTTTCTCTCTCATTTTATAACGCTGATGTATTTATAGCTCATCTCACAGGGCATGTGCAATATTCTACATATCCTTTTTAATATGTGTAATACATCTCACATCCATGTATACAACTTGCGGTTTATTTTGTGCATCACTGTTTTGTATTGTGGCTATGTATTCAAGTTGACTGCAGCTGTGTGTAGCACTATTGACCAGGCAAAATGTCCTTTTGGGGGATCTTGTCTTACCCAGAACCCAGGGATCGGGACTGAAGAGGTCAATCAGTGTATCCCTACTGAAAAGGGGGTGGGGGTTTCATTTTAAGTCCTTCTAAGTACAACTACACTATATTAAACACTTGATTTACTCACATTTCTGAGCTGTTCCACCAGCGGAGGGAGCAGGCCGCAGGTGATGAGCTGCTGGATTTGCCTACATGGTCCTGCAGCGATGTTGGACAACGCCCACGCTGCCTCCTTTTGGACACTGGCCTTCGGGTGCCTCATCAGTTGAGGTAGGACTTTCAGAACGCCGGCATCAACTGCCGCCTGGGTCTGCAGGTCTGAGCCACTCACTATGTTCCCAATTGAGCGGAGAGCCGGGGTCTACGGGTCAGACAGGTAACGGATTCACTTTATTATAGGTAGAGACTGGGCAGCAAATAAGATTCTGGTCTATGGCCCAACTAGAATACAAGCTTGGATGCCATGCTTTACTCAGAGAGAACGCATGCAATAGCAAATCTTTGACATCTAACTCTCACAAGACCAGAATATTTGAAGTTATAGAGTGCATTTGAAAACACTTCAATGAATGATCGAAGAACACACTACCATGACACTGAGCTCCTCGTGGCTCATGAGCTCCACCAGCCGAGAGACTATGCCAGTTTTCACTACAACATCAATACGGTCATTGTCACCGTCTGACAGGTAGGAGATTGCCCAGCATGCATCAGACAAGATGTCCTTATCACTGAGATGCAGCAGCTGGATCAGGGAGGGAAGCACCTGAAGCAACAACAGTTACAGCATGTTAGTCATCTTTCTGGTGACTGGGACTGGATCTTCTGTGGCACTGGGAGCCAAACTGATACATCTGTAAGGATGTTTGATTTCACTTACCTGCAGGACGGCAGACAAGGGTGGAAACGGGTTCTTATTTCGACACAAGTTGGACAATGTCCATGTCAGGTTACGCAGGTAGCCAACCTAGAGTGATAAAACCATTATGACCAACAAGACTATACAGCAGCAAAATGCAGACTTCTGCTGAGGAAAAGTTGGGGAGCTTTCACAGATTCTACAGATTGAAGTCGGTTTACTGCATGACATGCAAGTCATTTGTTCCGACTTTCAGGCACTCCTGTATTAGTAAACGCCAAGTCAGACAGCTTTTAGAAAAATCGAAAAATAATTACTTTGATGTGAACGGCATTTACAAAATCAGATACTCTGTAGCAGCACATTGCTCATCTCTGCTTGAGGCTAGCGGTGCAAGGATACATTAGCCACTAGGATAAAAATCGAGGAATGGACAGTCGGACTATGAGCTCTTGATAAGGTAGGGCGTTGCCATTTTTCATTCATCTCACGTTTACCGTGCCGGTAAATCTGTAAGAATTATGTTTTGTTGCTCGTGATTTCCGCAAAATCAATTGTACGATTGAATTGTGGAGAATTGACAAGTTTTAACATGCATGTATGCATTTTAGCTCAGAACTACACCTGAGAGGTCAGGAGTAAATGTGGTCCATGTTGATAAACCTAATGATATAAAAATGTAGGCTAGTTCAAGTTAAATCAAACGTTAAGGCTTGTAAGGAAATTTCTCTTAATGATACAGAACAAAATAAACAGTGTGCACAGCTGGAGCTGGTCTTGTAAAGTTTTGACTTACTGGTGTGTCTGGGGAGATGCGGGCCAGTAAGGCTGGGACAACATTGCACTCAATCAGGATGTCTCGATAAGCTGCGCCGTCACCTGTCAAGAAGTTACGTTTTAGGATGTCAGTACAGCAAGCCAGTGAAATGTTGAAATGTATATCTGGTGGTGAACATCTAAGCCCTTTATTTACACTGCAAGACAGACCACCATATTAACAGGGCTGCAACTAACAATTATTTTCATTGTCTATTAATAGTTTGTTCTATAAAACATAAATTAGTGAAAAATGTCCATGCAAGTTTCTCAAAGCTCCAGGTGAATGTCTCGTCAGTCCAAAACCCAAAGATAACCTGTTTACTATGATATAAAGGCAGGAAATCTTAATTTTTGAGAGGCTAAAAAAAACAGCATTTTCTGCCATTTTTGTCTGTCCGAGTTACGGACCATAAGGTGAGTAACATTTTTTGTCCTTTTGGAAACCATTATCATTTTCACTAATAAATATCCTGATGTATCCGTTGTATTAATTCAACTGATAATCCAGACATGATGGACAATATAAAACATTAAATTTAACTTCGCATTTTACCTGCAATGTTTCCGAGAGCCCAGACAGCCTGCTCACTGATGTGCAACATCGGTGAAGCCAGCAGGGAGATGAACGCTGGTACAGCCCCATGCTCCACCACCTCAGACACAAATACAACATCGAGTTCAACTTTCACACCACCAGGCTAGACCTGAACACCAAGACTCAATCCACTGAGGTAAAAATCTGTTCAAAATGTCAAGATGTTTGAGGCATAACACTACATATAACCATCTTATCAAGGGTCATGAAAACCTGCTCAGGTCAGATGGCAGCAGTCATGTTAAACATGAATCACACTTCACATAATACTGTGTGTTCCCACCTGCTGAGTATGCCAAGATGTCCCTGAGGCGATGTTTGTCAGGGCCCAAGCTGCTTCAAACTGCAGAGTCGGCTCGTCGTCCATACACAGGAAGGACACAAAGCGGGACAGCAGGCCTGCGTCTATGATCTCCTTCAGAGGAGGGTTACGCTCCTGAGACAGCAGTTTTCTGGCGAAGAGTGGAGGAAATATTGCGTACATGTTACTCTAGTTTCCCTGCCTCCCATTAGTTTGGATGGAACGTTGTAAAGATATTCAAATAGCCCAATATATTCTTGTGTAATAGTGTTAGAAAATTGAGAGACTGGCCATTATAATTTCCCAGAAGCCCCCAGCAATATTTTTTTTCCCCAGGGTGGCAAAGGCATGTCCCACCTTACTCTGCCTCTGATAGGCCTGCCCTCTTATTTTTTACACTAACCCTACCAATCCCACTCATGTCTAAACCTACCCAACTAAATCAAGGCAGACAATGAGTACTAGCCAATCAGAGGCAGAGTAAGGTATGGCAAAGGTCATGCCTAGGAAGAAAAAAAATGTGCGACTCCCCAGGTGACACAAAATGTCCTGCTTTTTAAATCAGAATGCATTTAATTTATGACAAAGCCACTCACTTTTGATGATGAGACAACATACATGATTATCAGACCAATTTGATCACCTAAATAATTAATCATTATGGCACTAAATTAAACCACATTGTATCTCCATTATCTTATGCAACAAATCATTGTTTATACAAAGATTAAGTACTGGCCCCTGATGTAATGGCTCACCTGGCTGCCTGGCAGCCTCGGGTTTGGGACTCCCTGCAGTCGGAGTTCACGTCTTGAATGATATCCTCGATGGGTAAAAAGGCAACCTAAATGACAGAAAGACCGTTAGAGGCTCCACTAGTTTTAACGGGCTCATTAAAAGGTTTCAGCGAACTGACCATCTCGTTGGAGATGTAGTCAGGAGAGAGGGCCTCCTCGTCCGGGAGCGATGACAGCGTTATGTTTCTCCTCTTCAGGAAATTTTCATTCTTGTGCGCTTTGCGCAGCTCCACGCACACAGAGATCCTCTTCTCTCTTAGTTTCTGCAAGGGGTCGAGACACAGTGTCGATAAAACTGTTAACACGTTACTGCCTTGAACATTCATCATTAACTTACTGCTGGATCTTTCCCCTTGTTTTTGAATTTGGAGATCCGCTCGTCAACAACGTTCTTGGTGGGCATGGTGGACCTTTTACGCACGATGGGCACGTGCTCTCTGCTGGACTCAGACTGATGAAAACTTCATGAGAGCTTCTGCAGGGAGCTTATGAGGAGGAGAGCCGCCCCAGGTGAATCTAATTAGCTGTGATTGATGCACGTGCAGCTGTGAGCGTTTCAATCAAGTAACCAAAGCCTGCCCCTTTGCCCAGTTTGCCCCTTGATGCCCAAAGTGCCCTTTTGTCAAGGCTTTTTTTTGTAAAGGCCCTTTTGTGAATGCCTGCCCAATCTAACTATTAATAAAATGAATTAATTATAATTTTGTCATAAATAAAATGACCCACATGATGACCTTTGACCTGACGACGTTACCTGACCTCACCCGGGACGTGCCCTCGCGCT
>JAOVVB010232788.1:0-10322 GCA_028570985.1 Heterobranchus longifilis
GACCCTTCATGACCTGGTTTGTGAATTGGCTGCTACAGGACAAGGTTATGCTTCTGCCATCGAAGGAACTGGAGAGATTGTGGGACCGGGTTCGCCATCGGCATCAACATCAGCAGCTGCCAGGGTGCAGGTAGCACAACCAACAGGTCTGACATCACATATAAAAACGGAACAAGATGTTCCACTGTCTAGACTGCCAGAACAAATGACTGGCTTGATTAAGTTCTCTGATGTTGCATCTTATTTGCCACGTAGAGAGTTTAAAATTTATGGTGGACAAATTTCTGATTCAAACTCAGATTTGAGTTTTAACAGCATTTGTAAGCAAATTGATGAAGGTATTGCAGAAAATTTCACAGAGTCAGAAATTATTCGAACAGTATTGAAAGTAATCAAACCGGGTACTTTTAAAGAGATGCTTATTACAAAAGACAGCCTCACAGTGGCTGAGTTAAAACGGTTCCTGAGAGCACACCTTAGGGACAAAAGTAGCACTGAATTATTCCAGGAGCTGAGTAATGCAAAACAACAGGACAAAGAATCTCCTCAACAGTTTGTGTATAGGTTAATGGGACTTAAGCAGAGAGTGTTGTTTGCTTCAGAACAAACAGAATCTGAGTTTCAGTATGATCGTAAACTAGTCCAAGGTGTTTTTCTGCACTCACTGTATCAGGGTCTGAATGAAAAATACACATTTGTCCGGAGGGACCTTAAAGCAGCGATAGTGACACAGACAACCACAGATGATCAAATTCTAGAACTAATTACACAGTCGGTTAGTGAGGAAGCTGAAAGGCAAAAACGAATCGGGCACATATATAAACCTAGAGCCACAGTTGCAACTACTGTCACCAGTAGTATGTGTCCGAAAAAAAGACAACAGTTTACGGTTGTGTGTTGATTTCCGAGATCTTAACCGAAGGACGATCCCTGATCGACATCCCCTTCCCAGGATTCAAGATCTGTTAGACAGCTTGGAGGGAAATTCGTGGTTTTCCATTCTGGATCAGGGAAGCGCATACCATCAGGGATTTGTGAGTGAGGATTCTCGACATGTCACTGCCTTCAACACCCCTTGGGGATTATACGAATGGGTACGTATTCCCTTTGGATTAATGAATGCTCCAGCTGCATTTCAGCGATGCATGGAAGGAGTGTTGGAGGGTATCCGAGATGAATGCTGTGTCCCCTATTTAGATGATGTGCTTTATTACTCAGTCCTTCAGTGATCATGTTAATCATCTTCGAAAAGTGTTTCAGAAGATGAGGGAACATGGAATTAAACTTCGTCCAAAAAAATGTGAGCTGTTTAAGAGACAAGTTTTCCCAGCCGATTTGGAAGCTGTTAGGACCTTGAAAAACAAAGAACCCCACACAGTGGGAGAGGTGCGAGCACTGCTTGGGTTTCTAAGCTATTACAGGTCCTATATTCAAGACTTCTCCAGACTAGCCAAGCCACTCTTTGAGCTTCTCCAAAGGCCTTCTGAAACAAATGACGGTATACGTAATTCTAAGGTTCTCAGTCGTCCGTGTGCATTAAGACCAAAAGAAAATGGCCAACTTAGCTTTAAAACCCCAGTCATTTGGACTGCAGAACATCGGAGTATCGTCTCCAGATTTGTAGACATGTTAACCAGTCCGGCAGTGCTGGCCTACCCAAATTTTTATCTACCTTTTGTATTACACACGGATGCTTCCAATGAGAGTCTAGGGGCTGTGCTTTACAGGACAATAAACTCTGTGTCATTGGATATGGGTCCCGCATGTTAACACCAGCAGAAAAGAACTACCATATACACTCGGGTAAACTGGAATTTTTGGCACTTAAATGGGCCATCTGTGATAAATTTAGAGATTATCTCTATCATGCTCCAACATTCACAGTTTACACAGACAACAATCCGCTGACCTATGTCCTTAGCACAGCAAGGTTAAATGCAGTTGGGCAGCGCTGGGTGGGAGAGCTAGCCGACTTCCATTTTGACATTAAGTACAGACCGGGTAAAGCTAATGTTGACGCAGATACACTGTCAAGACACCCCCTGAAACTGACAGACATCATGACAGAATACACCAAAACATTATCACCCGAAACCGTGTATGCTGTGTGGCAGGGTAGTAAAGCTGTGACTGACAGTGATGTGCCATGGGTAGCTGCCCTAGAGCTCAACACTTCAAGTAAAGAAATCTTGTTAACTGGGGACAGTAGTTTCACAGTCACTCCCGAAGAAGTCAAAGCAGCACAACGAAATGACCCAGCAATCTGTGAGGTAATCCAGTTGAAAGAACAAGGCTGGACACCAAATGGGAAAGACAAGAATCTCATGAAAAAGGAAACAAGGAGACTTCTCTTTGAATGGACAAAATTAAAAATGGAGGATGGAATTTTGTATAGGAAAGCAGGGCAGCACTGCCAGTTAGTTCTCCCTCCGCAGTTTAGAGCAATGGTGATTAAAAAGTTGCACAATGAAATGGGACATGTAGGAGTTGAGAAAGTGCTTCATCTGGCTCGTGAACGCTTTTACTGGCCCTCAATGGGGAAGGAGATAGAGGAGTACATAACCACAAAGTGTCCCTGTATACAACAAAAGCATCCCCATGTCCATCAAAAAGCACCCATGGGCTCCATTACATCCAGTTCCCCATTTGAGCTGGTCAGTGTGGATTACATGCACCTTGAGCCAAGCAAAGGCAGTTATGAGTATCTTCTTTTGCTTGTCGACCATTTCACACGATTTGCCCAGGCATATCCAACAAGAAATAAGTCAGGCAAAACCGCGGCGGAGAAGATCTTTCAGGACTTCATTCCTCGATTCGGGTATCCTGAGAAATTACATCACGATCAAGAATTTGAGAATCACCTGTTTCAGAGGTTACAACAGCTGTCAGGAATAGCCCATTCCAGAACAACACCATATCACCCTCAGTGTAACCCTGTGGAGAGGCTAAATCGGACAATTCTGCAAATGCTCAGGACTCTAGAGGAAGAGAAAAAAAATGAATGGAAAGACTACCTGCCTCACATTGTGCATGCTTATAATTGTACCAGGCACGAATCGACCGGCTATTCTCCATTTTTCCTCTTGTATGGCAGACCACCCCGATTGCCTGTCGACTTGCCTAATCTGAAAACCAAGAGAGAGAGCTTAAATCAACACGCTTTTGCACAGCAATGGGAAGACAGAATGAGACAAGCATATCATATTGCAAAAGAGAACAGCCAAAGGTCTTCAGCAAAGGGCAAGAAATACTATGACCAAGGAATAAGAGGTGCTGTCCTTCAACCAGGAGACCGGGTGTTGGTCAGAAACCTTTCAGAAAGAGGTGGCCCGGGAAAGTTGCGTGCATACTGGGAAAAGGATGTACATCGGATAGTCGAGCGCATTGGTGATGGCCCGGTGTACAGAATACAATCCGAGACAGGTTCCAAGACTCTTCGTGTGCTGCATCGCAACCTCCTACTTGCTGTAAATGACTTACCATTGGAAGTACCAAATGCTAAAAGAAAGGAGGCAAAGAAAGGAAAACAAAACAAGGAAGTGAGACCTCAACTAGCGAATGAGTCTGAATCAGATGCCTCAGATGAGGAAGGACAAGCTTATCGATATGAACTTCGTAAGAACATACCTTGCTACAAATTTGTGACCATTCCACGAATGGAGAGGGAACCGGTGACTCAAACAAGCCAAACCCATTCTCAACTTCGACCTACTGCAACTGAATTCCGTCCTGATGAAAGATGTGAATCTTTGGAAGACCAGATTCAGGATGTGGACCAGGAACCCGTGGAGACACCACGATGTGTTCCAAGTCCAAGGTCGGCAATGCCAGATAAAGATCAGGAGAGACTAAGAAATGAAGCAGGAGGAGTCAGAGATACAGAAAGTGAAACAGAGATGATGGAGGAAGGAAATGTGAAAAGGACACAAAGAGTGGTAAAGCCCCGGGGGGTGTTCACTTATGATGTTTTGGGTGAACCATTGTATCGACCTTGGAGAGCAGAAGCAAAAGCACTCTGGTCTACGCAGCAATTCATCCCACATGATAATACTCTCTACTACCAGTGTATTTAATACTCTCTACTACCAGTGTCTCTCTACTACCAGTGTATCTACTACTACTCATCCCTGCTGTCATTGGGGTCACCATGGCTACTGAGGTGGGGAAACGAAAAGAAAAAAAGGAATTAAAGCAATATAGCATGGGTCAAAGGTTACCCAGATGTCAGGAGCCATCTAAGAAAATAGGGGAGAGTGTAGAGGGTTGAAAATTATAATTGTCTAATACGTGCAGTTATCAAATATATGTAAATATTTAAGAAAAATGGACCCCTCACCCAAAAGTAAAAAAAAATTGCAAGAAAAACGATGTGACACAATATCTTTAAATTCATCAATGACTCCAATGTATTTTTGGGCTAAACATGAAACTGTTATTATTTGTGCCTCCTGTAGAGGGCGCTTAGCGCTTTTGAGACATTGAATTGCGCAGCTCAGGTCAGAGTTCATTAACCATCACCAGAGCTCGCAGTGTATTCATGTGTTTGTCATACTTTTCTGCAGGTATGGAAAATACAGTTTGTTAATCCTTTAAAATGACATTAAATGAGTCAGGATGATTTCTTTATACATGTGGATGCATATAAATGCAATTTATTTTGATTAATCGTTTAGTTGGTACAATTTTAGTATGAGTCAGTAATTAATTAGGGCAGTCTGTGAATAGAGACACAGAGACAGCAAAATACCAACAAACATGTACATAAACCAAGTTTATAAATGTTTGTGCTAAGTTGTATAGACGGATTGTAATTACTTGAGTAAATATGTGTGAGTTAAATGCATGTTTTCTATAGAAGCTAAAGTTAGTGAGTTGATCCAAAATGGCCGCGAGTGTATTTAAGCTAGAGCCAAAATTGCGTCGACCGTGTGAAAAATAATGTGAAACAAAATGGTTTAAGGAGAAAGTAACGGTGGATTTCATGCTTTGTTTCCAGTTGTGAACTGAATATGTGAGTATGTAACCTTTTGTGAACATAATGTATTGGTTTACATTTTTACAAAAGACAGAGACCTTATTTGTACACCTGGACATTCAGATACCTTTAGTTTAGTTGGGATTTAGTTCAAATATTGCTGTACTAGAAAACTGTGTTCTTTTTCTTGAATGTGAATGCACAATTCATGTTATGATGTTATAATTAAAGAAAAGAGAAAGGTCAGAGTTCATTAAACATCACCAGAGCTCGCAGCGTATTCATGCGTTTGTCATACTTTTCTGCAGACGCTCAACAGTGTTTACTACTTACCCTATCGGGTCTCTTCCGCCTGAGACGGGTAACACATGTAGCACCTTGGTCCTGGAGGAACGTTGTTTCGTTTCACTGTGTACTAACTGTATATGGTTGTGATGACAATAAAGCCTACTTGAACTTGAACTTGAGAAGCCAGAGGGTTTTCCTCAAGAAACATTAGAAAATTTTGTGCTGAGAATGCTCACTATATTTATTTGTGCATTTTAAATTACGCTGCTTTGGAATTGTATTACTCAATGTATCGCATGAGATTGCGTGCACTGCGTGTTCGCGTGAAGAGCTTATGTTGCTTGAAATGGTTTTTAATTGTGTTTTTAAATGGTTTTCCGCTGTGCCTGGAGCTACGCTGAGACCAGATGCCGCAAATTAAACCCAAATACAATGGAAACTGCTAATCAAGACCTTCAAGAATCTTCGTGCCAGAACTCCAAAGTCCTGCAACGAAGAATTTATAGAAGTGGAAGACAACGACCCAAAGCACACAGCCAAGATATCATAGAGTGGCTTCAGAACAACTCTGTGATTGTCCTTGAGTGGCCCAGCCAGAGCCCAGACTTGAATCAGATTGAACATCTCTGGAGAGATCTTAAAATGGCTGTGCACCAATGCTTCCCATCCAACCTGATGGAGCTTTAGAGGTGCTGCAAAGAGGAACGGGCAAAACTGGCCAAGGATAGGTGTGCCAAGCTTGTGGCATCACATTCAAAAAGACTTGAGGCTGTATTGCTGTCAAAGGTGCATCAACAAAGTATTAATCACAGGCTGTTTATACTTATGTACAAGTGATTTCTCATTTTTTAAAATTTGTAATAATCTTTCAAAAACCTCAAGTAAACTTTTTTCATGTTGTCATTATTGAGTGTTGTGCATAGAATTCAGAGGAAAACATAAAACATAAAATGTGGAAAAGGTGATGCGTTGTGAATACTTTTAATTTTCTTGTAAAGATTTAAATTTTTACTTTTTTTAAGGTAACGTGCATGTTAATTTGTTTTATTTTTACTTTATATTTTGTTTTAATTATTTTTATGTATTTATTTTTTTGGGCTGTGGAAACGAATAATTTGACTTTACATTATTTCTTATGGGAAATTTTGATTTGGTTTACGAGTGTTTTGGAATACGAGCCCGATTCCGCAACGAATCATGCTCGTAATCCAAGGTTCCACTGTAGAAGCGAAGGACTGGTGTTGCCCCAACTCTAGTCTCTGGTTGGCTGGAATAGTTGCAGAGTTATAACGCTGCTGCAGTTTGTCCAAATGTTGCTTTATGATATTGAGCACATAGAAGAGACAGTTTAAACACACATAAATGATCTTGAATGCGAAAAAGTAAGTTTTAAAAACAAGGTTGAAAGAGCGGCACACGAGAGAGAGAGATTCAGTGTGCAAAAACGAGTCTGAAAGAGTAGTGCACTAAATATAAGGATAAATAAGTACATTTAAATCTTAACTGAAAATATACTGAGACTACCGTATATTAAAATTTGTACTCTAATGTATACTTTCTATACATTGTTACATCAATTATTTTGAACATATTTTTAAAAAATGCCAAAAATAACTTGAAAACGTTTAAATAAATTACACCGACCTTTCACTTAGAGTATATTTTCCTATAATATATTTTTGGAACGTGTACTACAATTATTTTGAAGTATGTTTAATAAGTAGAATTAGTAAGTTTAATTCCAAAAATTGTTAAAAGCATGATGTTACCCTGATCGCGAGTTCGACTGCCGGGTGATGCTGTAACCTCTCGATGTCACGCGGGGCAGAGGAGGTCCGGCAGGCTGATAGGACCCAAAAGCAGACACACCACACAGGAATGATCATTTTAAAAACTTCAATAATGAAAGTGCAGGAGATGAGCAGTGCTTGGTGTCACTTAGCCCGTGATACAACTGTATAGTAAAACACGGGACTGTAATGGGCGTGGCGGCTAAAGGTGCAACTCTGAATTAAAGCTCTGATGTTTTAATGCAGCGAGATCCAGCAGTAAACCTTGATGTGAGCAATCGCCGCTGAGTGCCGTTATGCAAAGAGAAAAACAGAAGTGGATTCAGATCTACACGGGTCCGTGATAGTGAAGAGCAGAGTCAGTTCACCTGTTGATGTCTTGAAGTGTGTGGAATCCAGAAGTGACAAACAATAGCGCAGTCGAGGGGCGAAGTGTGAGTCGGTGTCCATGAATGCAATCAAAGCCAGATTAAACAAATCCGAAGCAGTAGACGATAGCAAAGTCGAGGGGCAAAGCGTGAGAAATAAATGCCGGGAGAAATTATTTGTGAATGGGGAACCGGTGTGTGGGAGGGGCGGTACGGAGGCGTGGGGAAAAAAAACATGGCAGCCTGGAAAAACATGACCGCGTGTAGAGAAACATGACAGTGTGAAAACCACAACAAAATAAAGAAATAACAGGGGTTCGTGACACTCGCAGCCGGAGGTCTAGAGAGAGCTGATTGGCCGAGCTCTTTGAGGGGAGGGATGAGAGGTACTTAGTGCTCCCACATTAATCACAGCTCTACAGCCAATCAGGGCTCACGCAAGCGGTAGGAGCGGATAGCGCTGTCCTCCGTGTGTGACTCCGCCCCCAACAGTATGTGAGCAAGCAGTTCAAAAAGATGCGTCACATGGTTCGGAGGAAACACATGATAGTCTTCGGCCCTCCTGACTGAGTGGTAGTAGTAGCCTTAATGTGGATCCCCCTAGTGACGGGGAGGAATTGGACACGACTAAATTAGGGAGAAAATCGGGAGAAAAATCCCCCAAAAAAGCATGATGTTAGTACTTTTTTTATATTAAATAATGATACAACTCTTGTTAGTATATTTGCAATGTACTATCGAAGATTTTAATATATGTGTAATACAATAAAGTGTAAATTTTTTTCACTAGAGAAATCGATTTAGTCCATGTTCATTAAACTTCAATTAATAAAAATAAAAAAATTATAGAAAAAGAAGCTGGAAATGTGCTATACCAGGTTGACCAATAACAGTGTACATGGATACACAGTACTTACACGAGACCTATGGTGTAGACTTAATGCAGAAGCATAAATCAGGCTTTAATATTATGGTTTAGAGTTAGAATTTAGGGCCTATGCTCAGGGTTTAGGGTCAGGATTTAGGTTTGGGGTTGGGGTTAAGGTTGTGGTTATTGTCATCTATATAAGTATAAATAGATGAGATTGACCTTATCCACTCCATGTCCAGTAAATGCTTATGCCATATTTAAGGGCGCTAAAGCCATGATCATACAATAAAAATAAACTAAAGTATAATATTAAGAGTGAACAGCGGGGCGAGTCATTTTTAAATTACATTGAAAATATTTCAGCATTTCAAAGTACAAGTGACAACAAGAGTGAAAGCTCTTTCTAGTATTAATAAATGCAGTAAGATGTGACAATAATCTTTTCATGATAAATCCAGCCCTCTGTGTTATTATTGGTTACACTAATTCTGTCTCATTTACGATTGATTAAATGACTGCAGGCCGTCAAATGCCAGTCAATCCTAGAGCATGAAGGCGGGACTTAAATGTAGCAGATTCCCATCAAGTATTGCTGTAAAATCACGTAAAAGCTTCAATTTCACCTCCTCTTTTTAAAGCCTTTTAACTTCTTTAAGCTTCAAATAATATCTGAGAGTGTGTTACAGACGTGATTTCTTAAAGATATGACTTACACATAATGTGGCGTCTAACAGAGACAGATTCACAACTTGTAACCTATGACCAGGAGATGGCGCTATAGGATGAGCACGCTGTTAAAAACAGTCTGTAATTTCACAGTGGAGAGTAATTTCAGGATTGGCCCGCTGTAGTGATGACATCACCTTGTCGAACAAGAGCCATGAAACAATTAAGGATCTATTTTCTTTTTCAATATCTCAAAACAGAAGTAGTTCTGAACATCGTAAATGATGATCTTTAGATTTATTTTAAAGTTTAACCCCCCATAAATGCAAATCGCTCAGGGTAGATTTTTGTTTTAACTCTTTATTATCCACATGCAAAAAGTTACTCATAACAGATTACAGTCATCACTCCCAACACACCTACAGTACGATCACTGACTTAAGTAAAATCCTGTGATTTTGTGTCTTTCTTTACATCATTAAGACATTCTGTGTTTTACATTTGTTTAAAGCTCCATCTGTTCACATCTCAGTATTTTTACTTTTTTTAGTCACATCACTAACAGCTGTTCATCCACATCACATTTTCCTCCTTTATCTCTGTCCTACTACATTAACAGGAAAAATCTCTTCCACAGCCTTTCCTCCTCCAGTCCACAGCAGACTCACTACCTTCCAGTACATTCAGGGGAACAGGAATCAGACTGATGCTCGGGCAGCTTGCAGAGGAAATTACACCGACCTCGCCACTCTGTACTCTGATGAAGACAATGCTCAACTGGGTAACCTGATGAGGAAGGCTGGTGGTGGAGCATCGACATGGGCTGGATGGATCGGTCTCTATCGCAGTAATTACAGTGAGAAATGGTCTAATGGAGATCCTGTAACATTCAATAAGTTGACATGGAATTGTGGGATATCGAGCTGCTGTGCTGCTATGAAGCCTGATGGTTCATGGGAAAGTCTTCAGTGCACAGGGACAAGATATTTCATTTGCTATGAACAAGGTAACTTCTGACTTAAAATGCATATTTGAATGTATATGTACATATATTGTAATGTTTTTTTTAATATATTTTTAATATATTATGTTTAATATTTATTATCAGTGTAAACATGTAAATAAGAATCTTTATTTTTAACCTCCACAGATGCTTCTTCACAGACTCCTAATTATCATCTAATCCTTGATAATAAGACCTGGTATGGTGCTCAGCGTTACTGCAGGGGGCGCTACACTGACCTGGTCACCATCAGAGATCAGCAGCAAAATGAAGAGGTGAAGACGAAAGGGTTAAACAGCAGCACGTCCTTCTGGATCGGCCTGCTGCGTGATGACTGGCAGTGGACTGATGGAGGAAACTC
>JAOVVB010232789.1:0-24117 GCA_028570985.1 Heterobranchus longifilis
GTAAAAAGTTACATATGTGCATTAAAATTGGTATTTGAGTGCATTTGAGTATATGCAATGACCTCATGCACAATTTACATAAATACTAATGATAGTAACTGCAATGACAATTGAGTGAGATATCAAAAGCACGGTAATCAAACACGGTTTTAGCGATAACTAAAAATCGAATGGTATTACTAACCGTCTGGGAATTTTACTGCGGTTATCAATAAAACCGGTAACCGTTAGTTATCAGAAATCGTCTCCTGGGCAGCATGCAGTGTCTGACTGGATCGATAAAACATTATGAGCTTCTTATTTTCATAAAGGTTGATGATGAGGTGAGTCCAGGTAAAAGCCATTATTCCATATATTTCCTTTAAATAATATATCTGCTCTTACTCATTACTTAAAATGTCATTTAACTTCCTTTTACCGACTGCTTTGATAATCACGGACAATAATATGCACATTTTGGAGACTCCCTCCATTTATATCCCATAAAATGAGATGTCTGTTATCTGGATATTGTGAATATCATAGTGCCTGGCAAATATGTTACTGTTTGTGCAATTGTTTTTGACAGAAAAATCTAATACAATCTAAAAAACTAAAAAACATATACATATATGCACACACACATATATATATGCATCTGCATCCATCACAAAGGAGGTAATGTAGATTAAGAAAAAATGGACGAGTTAAAGATTTTTAAGATGAAAGATAAATCAGTAACAGTTTGTGTAAAGGAGGCTGCCAGTGTCAGATATATGTTTAATATTTTGTTAATTTAGTGTAAATGAACATTTGTGCGAACATGTTTTCATTTGACACCGAGTGGTAAAAGAAAATCATGTAAAATAAAGCACATTGCAATTCTTTAGGGGTGCCAAATGACACTTGTGTATGTCTTTGTGTGTGCATGCACATCGCCCATCTGTGCATGCTGGATCATCCATGGGATCATCTATGCTGCAAACACTCAGTGAAATAGAATTAGCAGTGCGCATTTGCGTAATTACAGTATAAGTGTGCAACGATTCGTGTCGTCCAAATCCAGAATCTGTGTGAGGACGAGCCAAAGTGACGGCTTAACACAGCAGTCAGGCCCTGCTAATACTCGCCATGCAGATACAGTGAGTGAATATGCAGATATGAAGCCTGTAGGCAGACAGGCTTCATGTGTGTGTTTAATGCCTTGTGTGTGTGTGTGTGTGTGTGTGTGTGTGTGTGTGTGTGTATATTTGTGCAATATAAACAATCATATAAATCCACAGCCTCAGTTCTACTGCACGCCATTACAGAGGAAGACTATCTGCAGCTGTGACATCACACACGATGCCTTTTTTAAAATCTCAAATCTAGGTGAATAACTTCAGAAATGTTTTTTTTTTTTTTAATTGTCTTGTTGTGGGATAGCTTATTTTTTAAACAGGCTTTTTTCACTGAAGACTTTTTGACATGTCACAGTAGGAAAAGTAGGAAAATAATGGTTGAATTCCAGATGAGTCCTGGTATTGTGCATGTTGGCTCATTGCACGTTCAAGAGCGGAATTATCTTTAATGTTAGAGTGTAAATATCTGCTGTATAAAACGAGGCATGCAACTAAGCTACATCTTCTTATTTTGGCTTTAATTAATACAAAAATTTGACTTTGACACTGCAATTCATGCCTTTTTTTAAACTTGGACTGCAAGTTTAAGCCATGCTACACAAAATGGAAAGTTCTTATTATTACTGTAATCAGCAAGACATGCAACGTATTTGCTTACCACGACACATGCTGCACATTTGATTAGAAAGACAAAAAAATCTGGCACCATCATGTCTGACACCAACCCAATTGCCAGAATAAATGTTAACATCATATGTTCCTGCAAACTACAGATATGCTACATTTGTACATTTCATGTGTAGCGAATATGCTGAAACTTTACATTTCAATTTTTAATTTTATGCTGTGAAAAGGCCGTGGTTAACGTGTGGTTAGGTTTAAGCACAAAAAAACACTTGGCTATGGTTAGGAAAAGGAAAAGTTTTGGCCTAAAATACCCGGTATTATCGCCGCAAGCATGGCAGGAAATGTCCCGACCTCTCGTTAAAAAATACCCGGTTTTGTCGCCACGACGCCACCCATTGTCCCCTCCTCCTCCTGATGAGAAACTCAGCTCGTGTGATCTGAACTACGTCACTTTAGAAACGTTGACATATGCGACATAGCCGTGGTTTGCACAAATGTACAATGCCAACATTTTATTCTGGCGACTGCTGGTACAGCACAGACATTAACGAGTGTATCACCTTTACAGACTCTTTGTCTCTCCTCCTGATGATACAGTACATCTATGTCTATGTAATTAACAGTCATGAGTCTCACTACTAAATAAATCCCTGTGACAAAGCAGATCTGGCCCTCCATAGCTGGTTCTCACAGCACACACACACACACACACACTGCCGCAGTTAGGAAAAAGAGACAAAAAGGAAAAGAGCGGGGAAAATGAAGGGGAAAAAAAGCCACGGTGGTGTTGGTGGGAGTTTCCTTTGACGGGGCACCATTGCAACATTTGCATATATTCAAATCAGCCGATGAATACCATGCATGGGGGCAAACAAAGACGGGCCAATGGGAGGGCTGCATCCCTGCTGCGGGGTCCGGAGCAGCCGCCGGTATCCCAGCAGCACCCTGGGAGAGACACAGGGAAAGTGGTGTGGGAACCGAGAGGCCCCCCGAGCTCAGCAGAGGGAGGGGAGCCACTTGTAGCCCGTGGTGAATTAGCATTTTATTTGTGTCCATTTTCCTCAGTAATGTCTGCCCCGCCACTTCAGCCACAGATGGCTAACATGGCAGAGGGATTAGCATTTGTGTCAAAGATGATGATTATGGAAGTGTTTTTCCACCCAGACAGAGACATTTCTTCTCACAGTGCGACTGACACTTTAATGACGGAGATGTGCAGAATATTTAACTTATTTGTGTAGATTTTTTGCTGCTTGTGGTTAAGGAAAAATGTTGGCATTGGCATGTTATGGCAGTGAATGAAGCAACACACATGTCTTTATGTTGCATTATCCACATGTAAGGAGGTCATAGAATTAGGGATGCATGATATGGATTTTTTTTTTTCAGCCGATAAGGATAACCGATAATTACCGGCTTCTCGTGGCTGATACCAATAAGATGACCGATAATTTCACATTTTTGTATTTTAAAAATAAGTTCATAACCTGTAGTTTATGCACACCTGAGGGTAAGAAAGATTTAGCTAAGATTTAGTGATTTAATATTACATATGAAATATTCCAACTGACATCACTATTGTTGACACAACAAAAACAAACAATTCATTTATTTTTTTCTAAAAAAACATCAAAAAACCTAAACGTACTTTGACTTTTGTAGAGCATTTTGCCTAAGAATTCAAATTAAATACTTTGACATAATCTGTCAGATCAGACATGTCAATTTATACTCAATATGGATTTATTGGGCGCAAACCGACTTTAAACGGCATACCCCAAATTTCTGTAGGAATGCATTCTCATAAACTGTTCATATAATATCATACGAACATGTGTCCTGTTTTAAAAACATGTCCAGGTCACGTGATAGACACGTCATTAAAGTTGCGATTAACGTTGTGAAACAGGAAGAATTCGGTAGGTTTATACAACAACACTTTGTTAGGTTTATAGGCAACAAAACGACGTGTTATGGTTAGTAAAAAAACACTGGGATTGCAATAAAAATCACATTAAAAGTCCTACTTCCAGTTTAAATACACGTGCCGGTCGCGTGCTAGACACGTCATTAACGTCGCGATTAACGTTGTGAAATGGGATTCATTCGGTAGGTTTAGGCAACAAAACGACTTGGTATGGTTCGTAAAAAAAACACTGGGTTTGGCATTAAAATCTGTGTTCCGTTTTAAATACATGCGACGGTCGCGTGATACACACGGACTCGAACTCCGACCTCCTGGTTGAAAGTCCAGCGTGATCATCAGAATCAGAATATCAGATTAATACTAATAGATAAATCTCCCATTATTAATATATATTGTGCATCCTTATGCATAGAATTCTCAAACGCTCTGGTTCATCACATCACGTCAGGACTGATGGACTCTGGGTGTTTTTCATTGCAATCCTATGATAACATCGATTGTATGTTGTATGTATTTATCTTTTTATTTATCTATTGTATGATGTGTATTGATTGTGTTGACTACTTGCAGACCTCTGGGACATTAAAGACTATCTAATCCAATCCAATCCAAAAAAAACAAAAAAACAGTCAATACATAGGGTGTATATTTCATATTCAGCAGCAGCAAGAGATGGAGAAACAAGCACCTTTATTTCTATATTAAAAGGTAATATGCAAAAATGAAATCCTAATTAAAATGTGATCGCTCCATTTCCCCTCGCTCAGAATGTCGCAAACTAATTGCCTCGGGGTGTAGAGTTGGATCAACAAGACTCATACGGATCAAACAACCACGCAGAGTTTGATATTGAGCCGAACAACTAATTTGACGTGATTTATGTTTACAGATGCCTGCCCGCCGGTGCATACATGCCCACCAGAGATGCTGCTGTTGCTTCATCGCACAAAGCTCCATTTGATCGAATTCACCGCTCTCATTCAAATGTCACGCTGTTGTGCACAAATTCACGGGGCAAAGGATCAGACACATCTTCAGCAGAAGGGGTGCCACCAATTAGCAGAAAGTGGGAATTCAATCAACTTCTGCGGACCACCCAAATAACATGAACGCACATGCTAAACACAGATTTGAATGTGGTGAATGGTTTTTTGGAAAGAGATCTTTTGGAGGGCGTGCGGCTGGAAACGGTCTGCACTGTTGGAGGCACACGGGCCTCCGCTTTACAGAGGATGAGCTGACATTATAATGCACGTACAGGCCAGTGTGTGTGTGTGTGTGTGTGTGTGTGTGTGTGTGTATTCTCATCCTAAGTGACCATGCATACCACACACGGAGGATGCATCAGTGCAGCTGTCGTCCTTGTACCACAATATTCCCCAAACGACCCCAGTGGTTTATAATAATCTGAGGCTCAGAGATCACACGACATAATACAGCAACAAATTACAAAAGATGTCAACTTCGTCTGCAGGTTTGAAGATAACGATGTTGCCATTACAATGTATTTCCTTATTTTTATCCATCTAAATGAAAAAATAATACTTTAGATCGCGATTACATCAAATGACACGGCGCCCTCCCTGGTGTCTGCACGTTTTAATGCCAAAGTAGAGAGTAAGAGGAGCACATCTGAGACTTTAAGCTTCCCCATTTGCATGTTTGTTTTCAGCCAATGAAATGTTAAGATACATGATGGTGGGAGCATGAAACATGGAGATTATCATTAGGAGGATCTCACAGAGGTGTTCAGGGGTATTGAGGAAGAACAAGGAACTAAGACGGATAACATTTTACATTTTAATTAGAGATGAGGAGTGGATGCATGTTGGTGAAATTAATACGGCTCTGCTGGATACATTAATAGGCTACATATGCTTTAGTTTTCTTTATTTGGAATATGTCTTAACATGTACACTCCATATTTGTCAGACAAACTGTGTATGTCCAGCAGTGATATTATGGAAAAATAATAGTATTTTAAATATCATCATAATAATATGTTTCAGTGTCTACAGGCCAATGAATGCACTGTTCTTCTGTGGCTGCTGTAATGCCGTCATTAAAGGTATACAATGCAAGATTTTCATAAAAATAAAAAAAACACAAATTGACGTAGGGGTACGCAAAAAATGTTTTTTAAACATGATTTGCAAACAGCCTGATTACATTTTGAAACTGGAATATAAATAGACAGCCAGTCTGAGGTGCCTTCTCGCATTGCCAAAAATTACACATATGTAAAGGATAAGTTTGGTAATATGTTCATTGTAGAAATGTTTGGTAGATTTATTTTTTAAAAAGTGAACTGGTGTTGCTCACTGAAAATGCTGGTAATTTATTAATAAATAGATCAATTTGGGGAGAAATAATTCACTGTAAGAGATTTTATTTGATGTGTGCTGTGTGTGGGGGGCTTACGGACACTGCTTTTTTTTTTTTTTAAAGTGTGTGGGAGTAGGGGGTACATGGCTGGGGGTCAAATGTCTGAAGGGGTACGGGACTGTGAAAAGTTTGGGAACCGCTGCCTTATGTAACTTATGTCGGGACACTTATGGGATATTAAAATAACTGAAAATGTCTCCTGTGTGAAAGTCCTGCATTTTGCAGGGCCAGCAGGCCCCTACTGACCCACATCTATGAAACTGATAAGCACTGATAACACCCATTCAATCGTTTCACAGGTGGAGGGGGCACATTAGTCCGTCTGAATGCCATTTCCTGCAAACTTCATTCAATCTTGAAAATAAACATTATTAAGAAACTAGTTATGGGGCTTTCCAAACATTAGAAATAAAAGATATGTTAATTCATTGCAGTAGTATTAATACACTAATGCCAGAATCACATTTAGTTTTCATTAGTAGAATGAATACTTTAAGATAATATTGTATATGCACAAGGACAGTGTCTTTTATTGCCTTATGTTTGAATAATGTTAAATTCTTGCTTCATTTTAGAGGAATATTGACTACAAACAAAAACATAGATGAAAGTATTTTTTTTCTCAAAAAAGTGCAGAAGAGTTTTGATTTATTGGCAATACCTGCTGCTGTGTGTAAAGTTAGATAATTGCTGAGAGTGCAGGAATAACTGGAACAACCATGTCAATATTTTTTTTTTATCAACTCCTCTCTTCTCCCATCTGAAAAATGTCAGCTGTACAGAAAGAAGACTGTTTAGAGATTTTAGCATGGCCTAATTAATTTCACTGTCGCTTTATTTGCAATCCAAAAACAAGGTCAAAAAGTTCAACACAGTTAATATTGTCAATCCAAAGCACGACACAAATGCGTTAGCAGTTGTATTAGCAACAGAAAAATGGGCTACTACTAGTTAGGCCTAGTAGCCAATTAGGCCTAGACCTAGCCCACTATTGTTCTTTTTTTTTGAAGCAGCAATGGGAAAATAATTGTCCTGCATTGAAAATGTCAGTTAAGCCAACAACTTTGAACAATAAGTTTCAAACGTAGTATGAAATCAATGTGAGCCCCGTCTGAGACAAGTGAAATGATTACAGGTTAACCTGATGTTGCGGCTACTGTGTAGTTTAACATTTCATCTTACCTCGTGTTTTCCAATAGTCCGATAAACGTATGAAACACAGTCTTACAGTAACTGTAAAATAATTACAGTAACGTTACCCCAGTAACGCTAATGTACTTTACTTTTCATCTCTGAGTAGAAGCAGCAGTAGCAGCAGTTGTTGTGCTGGTAGAAATTACAAGTCTTCCAATTTACACAGCTTTTGAGGAGCACCTGAAGGCAGCGCGCGACTCCACTACTACATCCGGGACATTCAGCAGTTTCACATGTCAGTTGGTTCAGCTGTCAAGACTTTCCTGCATGTGAAGAAGCTCCCTATCCGGCAGCTATTCTGTTTTTTTCCACCACGTCTTTCTTTCGAGAGAAGAGATGGTAAGTTAAATCACACACCAGTACACGGGCAGGCAGTTACTCGTCTTAACAGCCTGCTGTAAAAGTCGTCAGCGATCTATTTTTGCTCGTATTGGTTACTATGAGAGCTAGTGTGCTAATGCTAGCTAGCTAGCTAACGTTTGCAGCAGCACTGACAGGTGGTGAAGTTTAGCTAAATTTAGCACGATAGCCATTTGCTAACTTTCATTCATTTTGCAGGAGCTTTCAACGCATCCTGTTTAAGGTTGTTGAACTGTAATTAATGCCTTGTTATTGTTAGCTTTTTAAGCATGTGTGACTTTGCTTCTTCCACAACCTGTGTGGACTAACGTTACCTTTTGTGTAGCAAAAACTACCTGTTCTTGAAACTTTCTTGGGTGTTGTATGCTGAGTCAACATGAAATACTGTCTTGACCGACTGTCACAGTTGTAGACAAGGCACCCATACTCTCTGACACACTACACACTGACACATAACTGTTTTCATGTCCAAAGATTGGAGTTACTTAAACGTGTGTGTGTGTGTGTGTGTGTGTGTGTGTGTGTGTGTGTGTGTGTGTTCTCTGACAGGCGCTGATGGGAATTCAGCTGGTGGTCAGCTTGCTGGCTGCCACCATTATGCAGAGGATGGCCCCACATTACTCATTTGCACGCTGGCTCCTCTGCAATGGCAGGTATTATCACCCTTACAATCAGGTTATACACTGTACACATGTGCTGTGCACTGTATGCATACATCATGTGCCTGTCGTTTCTTTCAGTTTGTTCCGGTTCAAACACCCGTCAGAAGGAGAGCTGTGTGCACTGGCCGGGAAGCAGATGCCCAAACAGACCAGGAGAGACAGGTGGGAGTTGGGGGAGGGTCTGATAATGCAGAAAGGAGTTACAACTCAGTAATGCTGCCTAGAGGAAGAAGAAATTGCCTTGGAAAAAAAACAAATTGATAGAGCTTTCTGAAATAAAGCTAGAGTTTTACCTTTCTGGAAAAAAAGGCTACTCCAGACAAGCTGGTCTTGGCCTCTCTCAGTTTTTCTTCTTGTAAAACTCAATAACAGCATATATTTTTTGTTTGTTTCATGTGTTTTCTTTGTTTTGATTTCTAGGAGACAGAATGGGGAGAGCAAGCCTCTCACTGTGCCCAAAGACATCGACCTTCACCTGGAGAAAGCTCCAGTCAACACCCTTGACGCTCTTGGTAAAATAAACACTCCTTTATCTCTATCACAGTGACATTGTGCAAATACAAAATGCTGCTCAAGCTCAGTTATTGACACAATGCATTTACAGTATTTAATTTTTTTACATAGTCCCTGCCTCAAAACAATGTATCATAGTTTTACTTAACAGGTAGAGCACAAAAAGAATCTTCTGAGCCTACTAATGTTTTTGTTGTTGTCTTGTTTCTACTTTCAGTGCTGCGTTTTTTCCTGGACTACCAGTGGCTGATAGACTTTGCAGTCTATACAATGGGTGTCTTCCTGTTCACTGAGTGTTACTACAGTGTTGTCGATGCCAGCAAAGAGGTCAATATCGGAGCCATCTGGTGTGTCCTGACTGTTGTCTTCAGTCTGTATCCTTCTACTGTAAAGTCACTTTGTCGCGACAGATAAACACTGATACTGCAAAGATCTTATTCTACAGCTGCAGTCTCTTAACTTTTTGCATGAACAATTAACAAACATGATGAAGCGTCAAGTCACACTTGCAAAATCGGAACATCTTATTATCAGGATGTTTGCTAGTGGTGAACGGTAAATAAACTAAAGATAAAGTGGAGTGTTAGACTGGATGAATGCTACTTTCTCCTCTTGTTTGTTTTCATTTAACCCACCACCCTCAGAAAGACCCTTCACACCCTGATGAGCCACTACTTCCGCTCTGAAGAGGGCGGCGAGCGGTCCGTGTGCCTTGCCTTTGGCTTCCTGTCTCTGCTCGTGGCCATGCTGGTCCTGGTGGTCAGAGAGGACTACCTGGAGTTCGGCCTGGAGTCTGGCTTTTCCAGCCTCTTTGACAACTTGGAAGTCTTCGCCAAACAGCAGGGCTACGCGGACTGGTCGTAAGTATCTGTTCCTGCAAAGACAACTTAAATTACTGCTTTGTTGCACGGGACAAGAATAACAAGGGACCTCGTGTGATTTAGAAATGACCCCCCCACATCTGTGCTTTGTGTAGCGCATTTGCACTGGATAAGCAAAGTCTGTATTTTACTTGAATGTACTGACATTATGATGTCAAGGCTCTGCGTAACATCCATCATCAGAAAAATGTTGCTTACCGCCATCCATCTCATCATCTTTCGAGATTTCACTCATGTGATGGATTTGAGCTCGCTCTGTCAGCTGTGCCATGTAGCAAGATGAATTTGCCCCCAAAATGCTGTCAAAACATTTAGAATTGCCAACGCAGCCTCCATAATTCTCGACCGGGAAAGGGGCAGAAAAAGGCACGGAAAAAATGAAAACCCCAAATCACAGAGATGCCGCTTTGCAAGGGACTAGTATTTTCAGCATGCACCGTTACTGAACACTACTACTAACTCATGTTGATGTCATTTGTCTTTTTATTGTATATTGTTTTTTTTTTTAATGTGAAACCTTTTATGCTGCTGTCTTGCAAAAGAGATTCTGAATCTCAATGGGAATATAACTGGTTAAAAAAAAGTTAATGGGAAAAAAAAAAAAAAAATCTATGTTTGGTAATTTGTAGTGAAATTTTTAATTTTCAAATTACAAACATGGCAGATTCGCAAAGGATTAAGATCACAGACGACTTTGACGAGGTCCCCAGGTAATACTAGTCCTGTGCAAATAATTTAAAGGATGAAGTTGTGTTATTGGTTGATACTGCGTCATGCATTAAGAGACACCACCTTGGTTAAGTACTATGCATGAGCCAGTAACAGACTTGACAAATAATCTGTGTGCTAGACGCTGCATAATAATAATAATAATACATTTCATTGATAGAGCGCTTTTCATGATACTCAAAGACACTTTACAAAAGTTAAAATAGAAAACAAAACACTAAAAATATACAACACACAGCATTAATCGCACATTAAAAGCAGCTCTAAAAAGTTTTGTTTTCTGATTTGAGCATGGACAGATTGGTGCAGGAGCGTAACGTTTGCTTGTTGTTTTGACTCCCTTCAGAATCCCAGTGACCAAGCTGACGGTGAAGCTCGGCCTGGCTGCTATCTGTGCTTACATCGGTGCTCTCCTGGCTTTCCCCGGCCTGCGCCTGGCTCAGACTCATCTAGATGCCGTACAGATGAACTCAGACCGACCTCTCATCCAGTAAGAACTGATGCATTTACTACAGCAAAAAACAATGTACTCCGTGTCTTATTAAAAACATTACGTTAGCAGTATTTTGTTGTCTTAGGCCAGAAACATGGTCCATGCAGACGCAAATGACAACGCCTGGTCCTTGCGTGGACCATGTTTCAGGCCTTGGATGTCTTTAATGTTTCTGCAGGATTCTGCTGCACATGAGTTTCCTGTCTCCAGTCATTGTGTTGATTCTGTGGGTGAAACCCATCGCAAGGGACTTCCTGGCCAATGCACCTATGGGGAAGACCTCCGTCACAATGTGAGCGCACAAACTAATCTCTCAATTCTCGAGACAACAAACAATGGCCGCTAATGTAAGATATTTGACTTTTTTCTGATGCTCTTGTAATCTCACGCTTGCAGAGTTTCCAGTGAAACATTTGACAGCATGCGCCTGTGGATCATCGTGGTGTCGTGCGCGCTGCGGCTCGGACTGACTCGTTACCACCTGCAGGCCTACCTCAACCTGGCTCAGAAGTGGGTGGAGCAGATGAAGAAGGAGGCGGGACGTATCGCTGCGATTGACATACAGAGGAAGGTCAGATATTTGAACTTTAGCTCAGAACCTTTGAATTCAGACATTTTTTTCACATAAAGAGAAGGTTTTCTCTGCAGTAGAAGAGTAACTGCAAGTGTAAACTGCAAACTGAGAATAAATGTGCTGTTTTTCAGGTCACTCGTATCTTTTGCTACCTGACTGTAATTACTCTCCAGTATCTGGTTCCTGTTTTTCTCATCCTCTTCTCCACACTGGCACTCAAAGCACTAGGTAAGTAAAATACTCCCACCACTGTCACGACCACTGCATTTGAGGAAGAAGCACACACTTGATCTTTGTGTGTTTGCACTTTTCCCCAGTGATTCAAATATAGACTTATGGGAATAGTTTGACAGTTTGGGAAAAGTTTTTATTCTCTCTGTTGTGGAGAGTTAGATGAGAAGATCGATACCCGTCTGTGAAACATGAAGCTGCAGTCAGGAGCCGGCTAGCTTAGCTTAGCATAAAGTCTGTAAACTGGGAAACACCTACTGCTTCCAGCCAAAAATAGTCCTGCACACAACCCCCTGTAATTACACTTTTTATATGGATTAAACATGATGTAACATGATAATTAGTGAGCTTTAGAGGTGCTGGTGGATTTTGTTACCTATGTACAGAGCAGAGGGCTGGGCGATATGGCCAAATTCTTCTATCCTGATATAGGTAATTTTATCTTTTTTTATTTTTATTTTATTATTTATTATTTTATCTTTGTAATGATGTTTTCTGGTAATTTATTAAATAGTCTATATGAAATAACCACATGGTAAAGCCTATTTTTGTATACTCCTGTGTGAATTAAATACTTACAAATAGTGTGATGTTAGAACATAACCGCAATCTTCAAATGATATTCCTTCAAAATATTTCACATGAAATGTGTGCTTGTTGTTATCAAATTTAGACGACATAATTGTGTATCGCGATATCTCGATACATGATTTTGTCTCAACACGATTCCATTGAAAGACGATGAATCATCGTATTAAATCATCGCCCAGCTCTAGCAGAGCCAGGCTAGCTGTTTCTCACCTTGATAGCTAACTAGCTGTTGGCTATGGTCATATATTATATATATATATATATATTATATATGAGAGTGGTAAAGCATTTTTCCCAAGGTGTCAAACTGTTCCTGTAATGTCACATTAAGACATTTGCAGCTACAGTGAAGTTAAATATTAAAAACATCCATAGTAAATGCAGTAAAAGTTTTAGTGTCGGTGATTGTCAGTGTCAGAAAAAAGATCTGCACACTGAGTTAAAAGCTCCCAGAAATTTGAATGCAATGTTTCGATTTAAAGATCTTCAGGCATTCAAGTCACAATCACAAACCAAAACGGGTGATCGAGACCAGAACTCGTCTCTTTCGAGGGCCTGCTTTCTTAAGTTGAGTGGTAGAATCTTAACTATTGACTGATCTTGTAGGGGACTTCTCCTGGAAGACCGGTGCAGAGCAGACCCCCGGTGTGACACCAGCACTGGTGCTGCCCACAGCGGCGCCTGTGCTGCCGGGCAGTCTGGATGAAGATGAAGAGGGGATGGAGGACATGGAGGAGGACATCCAGGCCACAGTAGCACGCCTGTCTGAGGCCTTTACAGCGCTGCGCTCCGTCCTCACTCCGCTTTTCTTCCGAGGTTTCTTCGCCTTCCTGACGTGGTGGGTGGCTGCCTGCCAGGTCATCAGCTCTCTGTTTGGCATCTACTTCCACCAGTACCTTATGCAGAACTAACTGAGGGCAGCAGGGTGCCATAGCACCAGCCCTCTGCTGTCTGCAGGTATCCTTTGCAACAGCATAACAACAGCTACGGGGACATTTCATTAAAACTGCAGACAGTATGCACCTTGTTTGTGGCTGTAGCAGAGGTTTTGATCAAGGTGTGTTGAGAGGAGACAGGTGATGGACACTGTTTGTTGCAATATTGGCTACCTTGTTGCCCTTTATGGCTTTTTGTGACCAGCAGGCTACTGGTATCAATAACACAAATGTACAGAGAGAACCGGGGTCTGTATCATAAAGTTAGTCCGGCTCTCTTTGGGTTAGCTGACTTCACTGAGTCGATCTTTGAGCGATCTTTGATAACCGGTATTACAAAACTGGCTCGGTTAACTCTGGGTTTACTGATCCAGCTACGGGAAAGAGGCAGAATCTTTAATTCCATGCAACTTCAAAAGAACCACGAGGGGATTACTTGATATGACACAGAGATCAGGTTAATCAGGTTATTGTGGTAGTAAAAGGTGATATTCGGTATAATCTCACAAGAATAGGATAAGAAGCTTTAGAAGGAATAATTTCCAAGTATGGCTTTAAATAAGTGTAAGAATTAGAGTAACTAAACGCCTCTACAACGTGGAAAAAGTATCAACATGGGCAGGGCTGGGAGGGGGGGGGGTCGTCTGTAGAGTCCGGAGACGTTGGTTGGTGATGAAAGCTGCTACCATATACGTCATCTGTCACCAGATCAGCCAATAGCAGCATTAAATTGCAATAGTCGGGGGCAGTCACCATGCATATTTATAACAATATGTAGAATTCAAATACTTTGCACTGTAATTTCATGATTTGGACCTGAATCCATCAACAACACTGTAAATACCCATACTGTGTATAGGTTTTCAGCTGACAAAAAAGTGGTTTTGTGGTTTAGGTACTCTTTAAACATAGAATTCCTCGAAAGTTTACGAATTTGAGTTTAAAAAAAAAAATCCAGGCCTTGAAAGTTTTTGAAAATAGACATGGGTCATGGTCATGGGTCAAAGTGCTTGAATTGATATATTTTGTGCAATAATAGAAAGTTCTTTTTAATATATATTTTTTATTGAACATTAATAGGCTACTGTAGTTGCATCGTTGTTTAACGCACCAGCCTGCTAGTTCTCATTATAAAGAATTCTCTGTTGTAACAGTAATTAACCTCAATCCGTGTGTCAAACTAGGCCATTTGGTCCTTGAATTAAGGGAATTAGGCCTGGAAAGTCCTTGAATCTGATGTTTTCGACATCTTCAGTAGTCTAGAAAAGTCTCATTGTCAACAAACTTAAACATTAAAAACAGCAAGTTTCTGAAGATAACCTTCTTTGTTAGCCATAGGTTACCATGGTGATCTACCTTGGTTAAAAGTGAGCCAGCTTTTGTTAAACCCAAAGATATCCACCTAGTCTCTCTTTATGATACAGGCCCCCCCGGTCATCTTCCAGCGGAACATTTTTCTGCAACTTTTCAGATGTATATCTATGCCAGTGTTACCTGATTATTGAATGCTGCATTTACGATGTTTAATTGGTACCAGGGTAAGTATTAGTACTTACTCTCTGTGTAGATAAGACGTTTTATTTTTGTGAGGGAGATCTTTGTCCCCCTCGAGGAACCGATTCAAGAGTGCTAAATGGTTTTTGTTATCTTTTTTTCTGCTGTCGCGTTTTGATTGCAAATACGTAGTGAAGCTTCTGATCCATCCTATTAAATGAAATTCAACTGAACGTGAACCAGAACTGTCGTCGTGGCTGTGTATCGGCCAAAAACGTTTGCTTTTTGTCTGAAGGTTTTCCTTCAGTATTCCTAAGTGCCTTCAGGGAGCTCAGGGATTTTAAAATCTCCTTTCTCCCTGATCATACGTATTTAGAATGAATAAATAGAAATTAACACTCCAAACTCATTTCTGTTTTTCCGTTTCTTTTCAAACACTACTCATTGGCAACATAGCTGCAGTGTCTTAATGAGCTTATATCCGTTTTTAGTTTTTTGCTGTTTTTACTGCCAGTTAGTCACATACATGTCAGAGTAATCAAAGTTTACTTTGAAGCATTTTTGCGTCAGTAGATTTTATTTATTTATTTATGATACATTGCCTCAAATATCTTTTATTTGGAAATGATACAGATGGTGTAGTTATGTACTTTACTGTATTCTTTTTGTGGCAATTTCTAATCTTTATTGTTTTTTTTTAGATAGTATATTTGAATTGAATGCTCTGAAATCATTATACTGTGAACTGTTGCTTTTTGAGATTTTCTGAATGCATGGTGTGCAAACTTTTGGCTGTAACCTGAATGTTTTTTTGTTTGTGTGGCTCAAATAAAAACATTTATTATTTTCAGTCTCACGTCAGTGTGATGTTCCCACTTAATTCTGCTTTCCCTCGAGGAGCGTGGGAGATACTGCCGATAAAACATTTCCTTTTTAAAAGTCGGTGCTCCAATTGACAAAAGACGTCATGCATGACAATGGAGTGTCTCGCCGCCGCGCTGATCTCTGACCCCCCCCCCCCGACCTCCTGAGAAGATCATTCTTTAATCACTGATAATTACTATGAACCTGATGCCCCTCGGCAGTCTGGGAAGAAATATTGTCTGCGGATGCTCAACTTGGACACAGGAAACTGGGATTTGGAAATCTTCCAAATCGTCATAATTTGTCAGCGCAGCCGAAAACCAGATTTATATGCTTTCTGACGTTATCAAAACACTCGGATTTACACGGCCAGTTAAGGAACGTAACCTTTCACCAGAGCGAGACTGGAGAGGCTCTTTGTCTGGAAGTTGGCGTGATTTATTGCCACTATCGTTTGACTTCCACGTCCAATCAAAAGCCACAGTGGTTCTGCAGAGTCTTTATGTGCACTGAGACGTGCTTCACTGGAGGATGGCAACAATCACAAAGCTGGAGTGAAGAAATCTGGGAGGATAACAATCTGACATCCCAAATATTATGGCTGTTTGAGATTTAGCATCGGGATGCTGTGTATCAATAGTATAAACATTTTCCTGATGATTAAAGAAAATATTTATGTTATTGTTAGATACAAGGCCGTAATTTAAAAAAATATATATATTAGAGGGGGGGGGGGGGGGTACATCCCCCTCAATATTCACATATGGTCAAAATGCCCCCAATATATTTAGAAAAGATATGAATATAAAAACAATTTGCTAGAGCTGGGTGATAAATCGATTTTATCAGTTAATTTGAATTTATGGTTTAGGATGATGTCTAAAAATTAAAATCGATTTTCACTTCAACTTGGGTAATTATAGAACGGAACTTCCTGAGCTCCCGTAGTTAATAGTAATGTAGTCTAGGGGATGTGTGTGTGTGTGTTTATTCCGGAGCTCTGCTGCACAGACCTGACACCCGCCCGCCTGCTGCCATGCCCGGCTCCCTTAAAGTAGCAACCCACTAGATGGTGGCGAGCACTGGCGCAGCAGCTCAAGGCTCTCTTCCTAATTTCGTTGTATATAATGACAATAAAGCTTCTTTTCTATTATAAAATAAATAAATAAAAAGCTCATCCCATGCATTTTTGAAAATTGTAGACTGGCAGGAAATTCAGATTTTACCCCCAGAGAGTTTTCGTGGACTCCATGGCTATGGCCCTGGTTAGATATCATGTCTGAGGAGTACACTTTGAGCTGTGTGTAAGTTGCATGTTTGTAAGCATGTTTTGAGAGCGTGCGGCCTCATGAACTGAAAGGTGACAAGGTTGACATATCAAAATAATCACATTAATTATGTGCATGTGTGCTGCTGGAGGCCTCGGGGCCCCCTCAGTCTGAGCTGTGGACTGCAGCGGGACAAGACAGGCAGCCATGACTAGCAGTGGTTGCTATAGAAACCTGTGTGTGTGTGTGTGTGTGTAGGACCCAGACATGCCCTACAGACTGGGCCGGCCTGGTCTCAGGGGAGCAGACCAGACATGACCCCAGTGAGAGCCTCTTTTCATTTAGGGAGGAGAGACGACAGAGGAGGACCGGGCCTCCTCTCTGCTGTGCTCCATAGCTAGCTGTAGCATAAAAAAACATTCTGCCATAGTTACCCCTTTTCCGCTAAATTAGCTCTGGTTCTTGACCCGGTTCAGTTCAGGATTCTTAGTGCTATTAAGTGAACCAGCTCACGTTTACACCAGTTTTGAGCAGAACCATTGTAATCAAGGATGTACAATGCACAATGGAAGTAAAGTAGCAAGACAGTGGACGGCATTGATTATCTGCAAGCTTTTGTTCTGTTATGACTGTAGAATATTTACCTTAAAGGAGTACTGTTTCATGTAGGATAGTCTGGGTCCAGGACTCTGAGGCTGGGTTCAGAGGCTGGTTTCTCTGACAACAGAAGAAAGGGATGACAAAGGATATTAATCTCAACATAATCCTTATTTCAATAATTAATAATAATTTAACATTAAACACAATTAGGGGATAAACAGGCCTAAACAAATAAATGTACCACTGCTGAAACTTAAACAGTGCAGCAAGTAAATCATACATTACTCAAGCTGCTATAAATGTATTTAAACCAATAAAAACTCACATAAACATAAACCAGGAGAGACGAGGCTTCCACAGCCAGCTTCTTTGTTCTCAGAGGAAATCCACAGGTGAGTTTAATGAGTCTGAAGCTCCGCCCCTCCATGGAGCAGAGGCAGGTAGAGGAGGCTGGAGTGGGGGGGGGGATTTTTTCACAATTACAGATATTTGTACAAGCGTGGACCAACTATTAATGATGAGATGTAGAAGACGACGTAAGACTCCATCCTCTCTTTCCAACCTGTAGAATACGACATGCCCACTGATGTCGTCACGATTTGGAAGGAAAAACCTGCTATTTTTTGGTTCCAGCTGGGAAGAAAATTTTTGGGTTCTGAACCAATTTTTTTTTTTAAGTCAAGTCAAGTTTATTTGTACAGCACCTTTCATACAGATGCAGCTCAGGGTGCTTTACATAGAATAGTAATAGTAATAACAATAGGAAATACAAGGAGCATAAAAAAAAAAAAAAATATTTAAAATACAAGGAGAACCTGGACCTCATAAAACAATGGTGAAGGACTTTGATCATCATAAAATAAGAACTTTAACCTTTACAGGATAAAAAAACAAGATTATTTAAAATAGATAGAAGTCACAAAGGCTTGGGCGGTATCACGGTATTACAGTAAAGTCTATAGGATTTTTGTATTAGATTTTGGATCATTGCAGAAAATAAGATCTGTGGCGAACACAAGTTTATGATACTTCCACGTTTTGCGTAAATGCAATCGGCAGAAGTAAAAAGCTAATGTTAGGCTATAAACAAACTACACCAACAGTCACATTTTGCGGCCCACGTCACCGTCGCCACTACTAAACTGACCTCAACAACCTCTGTAGTCTCATTTAGCCACTTGTTAGCAACCGCCTTTTTAAACACACGTAAAAGCTTCTAAATGCACCAGCAGGGTATTTACCGACGTATTTTATGTCCTAGAACAAAACGTTAAAACCTCTGAAGCTTGTTGTAACCACAGACCTTATTTCAGACGTCTAAACAAAAACACATAAAAAAAAACCCATTGACTTCAAGACGAGGGAACCAGAAGTGCAGAAATGCTAACTCATTTCCGCATTTTGGAACTATAAACTTAAGCGCACAATAAGGGCATAAAAAGAATACAAGAATAAAAGGTTACAGTGCAATTTTAGCAGTAGTTAAAGTGGTGTATTAAACTTATTTTTTGTGAACCGGAACAGAAGCAGTTCCGTGTTGTGGAAAACATGTAACCGTGAGACAAGCAGCTGTGGAAATGAGTCTTTTTGTGCAGAATGTTTGAAGGTCTCCAGTCTTTTAAGTGGTCCGTTCTCGTTGCTCTCGTTCGGTGGCTGCGTGGCGAGCTGCCTGTCAGGGGCCCGACATGATAATGAGGGAGTGTGTGTGTGTGTGTGTGTGTGTGTGTGTTCAAAAGATGGAACGGAGGTGAATAAGACTAAATAAATGGACACATGAAAGCTTGATAGCCACACAGTGGACGGCGTTTTTATCTGTCTTCAGATTGAATGTACATGACAAAAAAAAAAACACTGTGGCAACAGATGATAAATTAAATTTCCTTTGTAGAAAAAAAAAAGCAGAGCAACGTACAAATCAAACCGTTTTTATTCAAAAGGAGTCACAACAAATGTCAAATAAAAATCTCTCTTTGTTCTGTTAGTGAAGCATTCAGCAAACTTATAAAAGACTCAACTCAAAAACATCAGAATACTGATCATTTGATTCTTCATGCTGATATTAATCCACATAACTGCATTAAAAAAACAAAACAATTCCACAGCAGCACTTGAACTTGAAGCCCCCCCCCCCCGCCGCCGTTTGTCATGACGTGTGTATTGTTGCACGTGAACCACTGAACCTGTGTGCTGTCACGGAGATTCATTAGATAATTCATCACCGATAGTTACGGCTGCTCTTCCCTGCTCTGCACTTTCTCATTCTCAAATCCAAATTTTCTGAAAAACGATGACCCCTTGTGGACAATAAGTGGAAATTAATTAAAACCTCAAATTCTGATATACGTCGTCATTTGCAGAACAAACGTTGAATATGCTAAACTAAAACACATAAATCCAGTGCACAAAAATACAGTGCAAAGTACATTTACAGATATAATGAAAACCAAACATTCATCGATAAAAAAAAAAAGTAATTTGGTTTTTTTTTTAAATGAAATATCTTATGAATATTTAGACTCACACAGTGTCTCGTATATTTCTAAATATCATAAGACAATGATGGCAGTGAAGCTCAATAATATCTACAGTTACTAAATGAAGCCCTTCAGAAAAAAACAACAACATTATATTACTTCAAAATCAAATTAGACCCAATATAGACAAACACATAACGTCTTTGGCTGTTGCAGCATTTGATTGCAATGCATAGGGACGATATTTAAACACTTTGGTCTTTAGTTGAAGTAGACGGTCATAACCGTAGAAATTGATTATATTTCTTGTGGTCATAACTTTATTGATGGGGTAAAGTAAAATAAAATATGAAACCAGCATTATTTGGAGGATTAAAAGCTTAGCTTATCCACAATTACAGTCTTACAAACAACATACAAATATGGCATTTTTAAACTTCCCAAAACATCATCCAAGTCCCTGAGAGACACTGACGCCCAGAATTTTAAAGGATAGGTTCCTATTTTATTTGAAGTCTTAAAACAAAACCTGCATGTCCACATGTACATTTAAGCAGAGATCTCCTGTTTAATGTGATTTATTTATTTGTAAAAAAATGCATTTTTTAATTAATCTGGAGTTTATATGAGGCTTCAGCAATCTGAGACAAATCAATCTTGCAAAATTATAGTATTTTGTGTTACTCTGTAAAGCTCTTTGACTTGCCACTGTATGTTATTCTTTTCTACAAATACATTTGACTTGACTATCCTAAATGCAATGAAACATAAACACAAAATACAAAGAAGGAATTTTGTACTAAAAACAAACAAATGGCAAAGATAACAACATGATTTGAGTAATTCAAACTACTGAAGCCTCCTGTTAGCTGAATGTGGAATAAATACTGTGGATTTTGTCCTCCATTTCTTATATTAGAATATCATTACAAAGGGACAGGAGGAACAATTTTAGTAAACAAAAACTATTTCAGTGTACATATGGGCAGGGTTGGGGAAGTAACGGAATATAAGTAATGGGATTACGTATTTAAAATATAAAATATGAGTAACTGTATTCTATTACTGGCGGTATTCTGAATACAGTTACTTTATTACCTCCACAAGGAGGGTATGTTTTTGGCTTGGCTTGTTTGTCAACCGGATTATGGAAAAACGACTGGCCTGATTTTCATGAAACTTGTTGGAATCTCCAAATCACAGAACAGATACACAAAATTATTTTTCGCTTTTGTTAACAATGCGAGATAGGGACGAGGTCTTTGGTCTCTGAGTGCCCTTCTAGTTTGTTTTTGTTTTATTTGCTCTAAAGTTCACACAAGGCATGCATTTTGGGGTATTCCAAAAGTAATCCAAAGTATTTGGAATACTTTTGCTTACTTTGAGTAATCTAATGGAATATGTTACAAATTTAATTTTATGGCATGTATTCAGTAATCTGTAGTGCAATATGTTTTAAAAGTAACCCTCCTTACACTGCACATGGGCATGTCAGAATTGTTTTAAGACAGACTTGAAAAAATGTGAATTCATCCTTTAAAATGTCCTAGTGTATTTTCTTCTGTAAAAGGCCGAGGCTCCGGTTTTATGTGGGGAGAGACCGTGTCAGTGATTTTGGGCTAAAGGCTAAAATATGAAAGCTTCAATATGAAAGAGGGGCATAAGTTGTAAAAGCTTTACTACATAGAGGCTAAGTGGTTTATTCTGGCTGGTGTGATGAGTCATTTTCTATCTGCCATCTGTTTTTCACTGCAGTATTTATACTATAGTGAAGTGTAATTTTTACTGCTATTTTCCAATTGTTACTGAAAACCAAATATGTGCTATTAGACGGCTTTTGCAGCTTTGGAGAAATTCAGCTGGTCCCGAATGTGCTGCAACTTCAAACGTCAAGGTCACGGAAAAAACAAAAGGAAAACATTTTAAATGTTTGATTCACATTCGCTCCACACAGAAAACTAAACCTAACCAAACACAAAAAGCAAATGTCTGTATGCATCTGTCCCATCGTGGGATCAATCAAGTGATGCAGAGAAAAATTCTCCATGGCGCCCAGGAGAGACCAGCTCTGTGTGAGGAGACAAAGAGAGGCGCTCCTCTCTGGGATGATGGGGACAAATCGACCCCATCTCGCTATCTTCTGTGTGTGTGTGTGTGTGTGTGTGTGCATGTGTGGTTTTGATGGCAGATAGCTGATTGAGCGGTAGATGGTGTTAGACCGCAGCAGCCGGCTATCTCTGCCACCCGTCACTTATCTCTAACTGCCGGAGCGGCTGCCCTCCTTCCTCTCCGTCTTGCTGCGGGAAGCAGCCGGCTTTGGGGAACTCCTTGGTCTCATTGGCCGGACGGACTTCTGGAGGAGTTTGGCGAGCCGAATCGGGGTTGCTCATTGGAGAGTGCTGCCTGAGGTGGTGCAGAGGAGGGGAGGAGGGCGAGGACATGTGCTCCGGGGAGCTGCGCTCCAATTTGATGCTGAGGTTGAGGGAGGGCAGATGCGGAGAGGCTGAGGAGCAGGACTGCGAGGGGAAGGAGCACCCTCCGCTGGACATCCTGGAAACAACAAGATGAAAGAAATGTCTGAGTTTCAACATGGATCCTTGCTGGAGCAAAGAACAGTGTGTGCGGATTTAACTTTCTGCCATATTTTATCCTCACACAGAGGCACCATGTTACACTTTAATATCCTTACCCTGGGCTTATATGGGGCCCATGGGGCCCATGGGGCTCCTGAGGCGGCTGCGCTGGCTGCCAGGGGTTCACTGCCCCTCGCTGTAGACTGACAGAGTGATAAAAACCAGGCTGGCTGTACTCTGGAAAGAATTATATACATTAAAAGATGGGAAAAAAAGGACACAATGGTGGATTTTAATAATCCAGAATCAGTGAATTATAGGTTAGATTATCTTCACTATAAAAGGATAGTTTGACATTTTAGGAAATACACTAAAGATTGATACCATTCTCACATACAGTCAGCAGCTGGTTAGCTTAGCTTAGCTTAGCATAAAGACTAGAAACAGGGGGAAACAGCTAGCCTGGCTCATTAACATGTTATATCTTATTTGTTTGATCCATACAGTTGGTAGTTATGTGTGGGACTATTTCTATTTGGCAGGTGTGCAGGGCCGGCCCTTGGCATAGGCCGTACAGGCAGTCGATATTTTTTATCATGTTTTAAGAAAAATATATTTTTTGATTTGTGTGCAGGGTTTGTGCGTCTGAGAGCACACACACACACAGAGGCTCGTCTCGTTTAAACATAACGGAGAAATATGTGGATAATAACGTCATTTTAAAAGCACAATCACAAACAGGAGTGACACTAGGTTATTTCTAAAACCTAATAAATTCTAAAATTCTAAATATAGTGGATGAAATGTCATCATGTGAGGGGTAAAAATGGGATTCGCAGCACTTAGAAAAAATAGGTTAAAGTCAAACCTGCGACCTCTGAATACGGGGCCCGCGCTCTACCACTGACCCACCAGCAGACCATTCTTGTGCGTACTATGAAATATAATCCTGACAGTATAGGTCATCAGAAATGAGTCTCAGGAGAATTTTCACAAATCCAGGGTTACCATGTAGACACGCGTGGGAGATTTTGCCTCAGGCTCCAAAAATGCTAGGGCCAGCCCTGCAGGTGTGGTGATTTCTTGGAATGTTGACGTGCTAAATGTTGATGTGACGTTGTCAGGCAAACCGCCCGTAAAACCACAACCACAACCACAACCAAGTCTTTTGTTTTTGCACCTGTGTGCTAGTGGAAAGATTTAGTTTCCTTTGGACAGAGCCAGGCTAGCTGTTTCCCCCCGTTTACAGTCTTTATGCTAAGATAAGCTAAGCTAAGCTAAGCTAAGCTAACTGGCTGTAGCTTGATTTTTAACAGACATCTAGCGTCACTGTGTCACCAGTCGGATTGCTTCGCCGCATATTGGCCCTATACATGAACATTTACATGTCTAATTACTATATTTAAGTGACTTTGATGAGAGAAAGCAGTGGGGGTGACGATCTTCCCCTGTTTAAAGTACGCTAACAGTTTTAAGATTTTACTGCATATTTTGGAGTTGTTGAAACATTTCATCTTATTGTGAAGGACGGAAGTACGGTCCCGGATGTATTACAGCATTGGTGTTAATTTGAGCGACCCAGGAATAAGTTATACCCTGAGACAGAGAAAAAAAAGTCAGAGTAGACCCAAGAGTAGCTCAC
>JAOVVB010232790.1:0-10322 GCA_028570985.1 Heterobranchus longifilis
GTCAGGGCGTGGTGCCGCCCAGGACGATTGTGATTGGTTTAAGGAAATACAAACAGGCCAGGGAGTTTTTTTTTTTTTTTTTTTACTATCCAGGAGTGAAAGTGCATTGAATCCAGACTTTCCTCCAGCAGTGCTGTGGAGATAGATCTGGCTACACGAGACTAGGATGGTCATAACAAAAAAAACAACAACATAATGCTTTCTGAGTGGATATTTAATTGGAAAAAAATTAAGTCACATTATCCCCCTACATGTAGAGTATGAGAAGGCCTGCCTGCACATGTGTGTACTGTATGTGTGTAAGTGTGTGTGGTATGAGTAAGTTCCTCTAAATATAATTAAGATGTTTTGTAGGAATATAAAGCAGGTAAAGCTTTCATTTATCAGATAACATAGCAGCCAGACCAACAGATGAATTGGTCCAGTGCTCCTAAAGCTTATGCATGTGTTGGCCTGTAGGGGGCACTGTGTCTCCACCTAAGTACCACTGACATCTCTGATAGCAGAGTAAGTTTGAGAAGTGAGATGGCTGGGCTGGTGCTGTATTTCAGATGGATAAATCCCTTTTTTCTGCTTCCCCCTTCACAGATGTTTCTTTAGAACTGTTTGAGGTGACAACTGGAAATTCCAAGGCATCTTACAGATTTTCAGCGTCTGCGTCTCCAATAGCCCAGAAAAATGTCCAATATTGTGCTGTTTTTGGAAATTGAAACACATTTTTTGGAACAAAATCAAACCGTTAAATCAAAGAAAAACAGAGATGTTGATTTTGCAGCTCAGATTTTACACTATATTAGCACAGAAGAAGTGAGAGCGTGGCTGTGCACTTCTTTTTTTTTTTTAGATGTGGTGGAGATGCAGCATGTGTGCAGTTGTGTTTGGATGCACAGAAGAGGGAGTGAGTTCTTTTATCCTGTAAGGAAATGTGGGGAGATGCTGGGTGAGATGAGCTTTTTACTGGCTGAGTGAAGCATGCGAGAGGGTTGGGGAAATCAACCCCTGACTGCTGACTGTTTCTCTGCACAATCCCCAGGCAGTGTGCCCTGCACGCTCGTAAGCAGGCGATTCACTGGTCTTCACAATAGCCCTCTTTGAACACCAGTTTATTCTCCCTGCTTCTGTTCTCCCCATGTTTTCCTCAGTTCCCCCAGTTTAGTTTCAGTTAATCTCTACTACTGTGAACACTGTAAACCTTTAGCGGAACCAAACGAATGCAAGCCATGTACACCGAGAGCCCAGAAAAGTGTGTACCTTAGCAGAAATACTGATGAGCTTCTTGGTGCAGGCCTGCAGTGGCAAGGTTTTCTGTAATGGCTTGCTATGTATAATGGCTAGGTAATGGTAATGGTGAATAATGAGCAAAATAATGTCACAAGTAAGTAAAGGAATATAAAGCACACATTTTGGCGAGGGTATTTTCTTTGAGGATATAATTTTTTTTTTTTCATCAGACACTCCATTTTGTAATTTTATGCTTTAGCTAGACAGTCCTCATTTTATGCTTTAGCTAGACAGTCCTCGTTTCTTCAGAGGGGATGCAGTGGTTTAAATGAATTCATGCTATCCAGTATATGTAGTTGTGTCGTAGCAGAAATAAAATAATCCAATGCAGTGTTACTGTGTCCAAATTCCACCTAGAACATCAGTGCTTAATGGAGATATGAAATTGTGTCCTCTCCACTATTTCTCTGTTTGCATGCAGAAAACAGAAACATCACTCCATATAAGAAGGCCTTTAAGCAACTCAAATGAAAGACTGTGATCTTTGCTGAGTAGCTTTAAATGAGAATACAATTCCTATAACCCAGGGCAGTTCATTCAATATTTGTGAGCATGTACAAGTTTCTCTCAGAGAGAGGAAGCAGGGGCCATGTTCATAAAAATAGCTCTCAACTGGCCATTTTGAATGCATTTTAAAGTAACTGATGTTTTTCTCCTCATTTTAAACGTTAAAAGGAATCTGGCACGGTTACATTTCCAGGTGTTTATTCATGTCCTTCTAAGGTGAAGGTTTGCTTCGAAATAAGCAATTAAGGAGTAAACACATTCTCAAAGAATTTCTAAGATCTAGCTATAAGCACTCAAGCTTGTACTTAACATTGCAGCAGTCTTAACAACAAGCATGATGCTCAGAAGCCTTTTAGTCAGTGTGGTTTATTGGAAGGAATTGCAATGTCTCAAATCTGATTCATTTGTCTCATAAATCTAAATGAAGCAAAATATTCAGTTATCAACCGTGCAACTTCCATTATTTTTCTTACTAGTTCAGTGTTCATCCAAAGTATTATCTTTTATGTTGCAGGTCATTTTGTTTAAACTGTAAAGCATGCACATACGGCAGATGGAGCACAGGTTATCAGCTGTCACCTGCAGGCTGACTCAGTTTCTACTTTTATGCTTTTCATATCCTGCAAATATTTACCTTTAAACAGCTGCATGCATAACCTAATGTTTATTTACAGAATCAGGAAAAGGACAAATTGAACACTTTTCATAAGCACTACTTCTACTGCTACTACTACTACTATTAGTACTACTACTACTACTACTACTAGAACTGCCATATTCTTGTTTTCTTCTTTTTTTAAATTTGCAGGAGGAATTTGGGGTATTTTACTTCCTGTCCTTACAGAGTAATCCTTTTTAAAAATTCAGTGAGAAGCAAGTTAGACCATTTCTTCTGAAAATATCATTTATAATATAACTTGAAAACCATCCAAATGCCTATTAAAATACATACATTCATACATAAATACATACATACAGAACCTTAGAATAAACATTAAACTCGACATGCTGTAGGTTTCTGCTACATAATATGATGTCAGGCAGCCATCAGTGACCTGTTAAAATGTGAAGCCCATTGTCCCAGAGAAGTAGAAATATTTTTAGGCTGTTTATACCCAAATTATGTTTTATAGCAGCACTAGCATTGCCGAACCAGAAAACACACACATTATCCAAGAAAATCACCTTACGGTAATATCAGAGAGACATTTTCCATCTTCTATAATGAACCTGGTTCATAACAACAGCAGCCTTTCCAAGATTAAAACAAATAATGTATAAAGCCAAACAGAAACCTTGCAACAATACAATAAATGTGAGAAGATTTATTTTTTATTTTTTTAATAATCAGCTAGTTGACAAAAAGCTCTTAACTTTGGCCCTGACCTTAAAGCACAAATGTATATGCAAATATGATGCAATATGTGATTGTGATGAACTGACCTGTGATGATGTTTAATTGCAACATGCTCTATATTGTAGAGTAATAATGAAAATACTCTCTAAGCACTGCACACCAGCAGCAGCTCCATGGCTGTACAGTTGTTGCCCTCGTGTATGGTAATGAAGCACTGACTGGACGTCCTGATGAAATGGATTTCCCTTTTGTTGACACAAGTGATTGTGTGGTTACTGTAGGGCTTAGGGAATGTGGACTCATTATAGACAAAGACCTTCGTTCAGCGGAATGGTAATAGAAACGAGGCTAGGTTCTGTTGGCTATGATGAACGGTAAGCTTTATGTGAAACGTCTGGGAGATATGAGTCTATTAGGCATGATGGAATTATTATTTTGAAAGGTCTTAAAGCTTACAAGTCAGTGTTTGATGTAACTACCCTGCAAACAATGAGTACTAATGAACTCCATCAGTTTTCCAAAAGCAGAAACCATTTGGGCTCATTTATGACAAAATGAACCCTGTTTATTGCAGACTTTGTTAGAAGGTACCGTATACTGAAAGGTTTTATTCCTTCAGTTGGTCATTTAAGACGGTTATTAGGGTAACAAGTCGTTGCATACTGAGAATATTCCGTCAGATGCTTGACATTTCATACTGTGCAACAAACTCCCCAGAAGAACAAAGGGATTTTAGGTTGATCCAAGAAGTTAGATTAGATTTTATTTCCATAACAGAGTGCTGCATGGGAAGGCATTTTTGATGAGAGGAGAACCAGAGGAGACAGAAAAGAGAACACTTATGCCCTGTGTGCCAGTGAATGAAGAGGTGTTTAATGCATCAGGGTTCACAGGGTTGCTTATATAGAGTAGTTATAGACATGCTGATGATTTGTTGTGATGTACAGGGGGGGGGTGCAGCGAGACTTGAGTAGTGTGACCTCAAACAAACTGCATTTGTTTAACCTCGCTCAGCTGTGGAGCTATAATGGGATGATAGCTTCTGCCATTAGCATGATGAAATGGACAAATAAGTGACTTTAGCGAAACCCACTCAAGTAAGGGGCTGCAATTTAGATGGCCTTTGATGCTTCAGTTGGCTATGGAAACAATTTAATCTCTTTAATAAAATGTTAGTCCCCCCCTCCATGCTCAAACAAAGCAGATTAAAGTTCCCAATAAGACGGAGACTTCACAGTCTTTGTGATGGAACAGAATTCCCAATGCTGTGGGTGGCATTGGAGCTTTTTGTCTGCCGTGTGTAGACGCAGGCGAGAAACTCGCCAATTTATTCAACCAAGGGTTAAGATCTCTGCTCTCTTTTATGAGAGAGACCCCACCAGGACAGCAGTAGCTTATTATGTATCACATTAAGTTAGAGAATGGTAAATAGATATATGGGTAGTAGAATGATAGATAAATGGGTAGTAGAACGATAGATAAATGGTGAAAGAGATTGAATGGCATGAAATACATAAAACATCCAATTTATTTATACACTGATAAAATAAGATGTATTACCATTGCTGTACAGAAATGAAATCCTCCTGTACTAAAAATCTATATATATATGACGGTGAAGCCAATTATCTCAAGTGGCTAAAACAGAAGCAGTTGTAAATAGTCAGCTTCTATAAGCAGCTTCCGCACACTTTGATATGAGCACTACTGAAGCCATCCTTCATCCTCCTGCCATTAGCAGGTGTTGATTGATTTGTAAGAACGCAGTTTACCGTGGATGAATATGGAAGAGGAAAGGGTAGAGGAAATGAGACAATCTAGTGTTTGTCATGTATTTTTTTTTTTTGTCATGGGTTGTGCCACTTAGACAAATGTGAAGACAAGGTGCAGAGACACTGTATATTTATAGGTATACTTTGAAAAGCTGCCAGGTGACGGGAAAGAATAGGAAGCAAGAGAGATTGGAGGAAGTTGTGACAGGCAGGAGACTCTGAGGAGGATGTTGTGTACTCTCAACAGATTTAATTCCCCATGTTCCCAGGATAATCAGGCACCACATGGCCATCCTCCAGCCGCCACAGTCCCCCCAGGGGCTGTGCTGTGTTGATGAAACACATCACATTACAGTATATATAGGTGCGTTTATCATGTCAGAGTGGGTGTCTTGATGAGTGGCGGAAAGACTGAACATGGAAGATCCACATGTACGACCAAGGGCTTGGAAAACTTTTAGCTAGTAGACACAGTTACTCATTTAACCTTTAATCCTGGGATATCTGTTGAGAATTTAAGTCCAAATGGACACAAGGTAGGAGCTTATAATAGATTTTATTGCGGATCGTGATTAAAAAAACACTCGCAATAAGTTTGTGGTGAAGTTCCATTATCGGGATAATCGTGAATATCGTGAATATCCTCACAAATTGACTGCAGTTTACAGTGCCCTATCTGTGATGCAATAAAACTATTTGTTTCTTAAAAAGAAGTTGTAATGTTTCTTTAAAAAAGCTGTAATGTTAAGGGGAAAAAGTAGTAATGTTTTGAGAAAAAGTTGGAATGTTTCAAGGGAAAAAAATTAATGTTTTGAGGAAAAGTCACAATTTTATGAGAAAAAAGTCGTAATGTTTCGAGAAAAACATCTAATGTTTTGAGAAAAAGTCACAATTTTATGAGAAAAAAGTTGTAATTTATGAAAATGTCATAATGTTCTGTGAAAAAAAAAATCACAATTTTATGAGAAAAAGTCCTAACAAAGCAAAATGTAAGGTAAAGTGATTCCAGTGTGTTTTAGTGCCTTTTTAAGAGTTCTAAGCATATTTTGTAGATTATTGGGATAATATTGTGATAGTATTGTAATATTGACAGTATTGTAATATCGCAATTATTTTGACTAATGCATATATTTCTGCTTGCTAATTTAAATGGGAAATGCATTTGGCTTTCAAGGCCTCATTGCACAAAAACATTGATTATATATGTTGATATGATCAGATTACACATAGTACTACACAAGTATATCTGCAGGTTAGTAAAATGTTTTTTAAACAGAAGTTACTCAGTGATCAATATTTCTAGCTTTTACAGATGACAGTACAGTATTATATATAATACTATTTTAGCATTTACTGTAACGTCATGATACAGGCTATTCATAGGTCTTTGGCCTCTCAGTAAACATTTGTGCTACTGTAGATCTCTGCTCTAATGAGCTTCCTTGTTTGTCTCTGCTGTTTTAAGTTTGACTTTGTTTATGGCTGTTAGACAACTGTAGCTCAAGGGATTGCAGGGATGAGAGGGTGACAAATGGGTTCTGTATAAGAGAGTGGAATTAATTATAAAACATTGTATTCAGTGTCTAACTGTTGGTATGAACACAATTTTTGAATGTAAGCCTTAAGTGTGAGTGTTACGAATTCTAATTTTAGATAGGTACAATAAAATACAGTTATCGCTGGCACTCTTTCCACATTTATAGCTGTAGGTTAGGGCATGTGCTTTTAATTAGTCATACAATTAGTCATCACTGCACCCACAATTCACACACACCAACATATAATTCCACTAAGACTACAAAAACAATTTATCACAGTGTATGCCTGGGAGAGTATGTCATAACCCTTAGAGCACAATCACACTATTTATGGCAAAAAGCAATTACTTCACCTCACATTTTAAATATTATATTTTAATACTGACTGTAGCCTCCTCCGTTAATCTCACTAATTGTCATCTCACTATAATTTCTAAATAACTCAAGAATTGCAAATTGAAATATAACAGCTGAAATAGCACAGAGACAAACTTCTATCTAGCAGAGTAACTTTTTAGAGCACCATCTGATGCAAGGCATTGCACATAGTTACAGAGCAGGTAAGCGTATTTAGGAGGGTAAATTAAACTTGACTGCCCTTTGGGCTTGAATACTGCAAAAATACTAACTCTGAAATCTTCCCTCCTTCTCTTCCTTTATCTTTCTTGGTGTGGTCTTTTCTTACACAAATAGAACTTCTCATATCCAGCTAAGTTTCTCCAACAAAGAAGACAATAATAGTGTTTGTGTCAGAGAGACAATCATAGTGCAGTGAATCATCAGCTTACTGAAGTAATGGAGTCATTACAGTTCTTTTTTGCTTCTTACTATAGACAATGTGTACTCGAGCTGTAAGTTTCCAGTTTACAATCTTGATAGATGCAACAGAATGGCATTACATTAGTGCTGATTTGGCACTATTGTTGTTTTATTTGATTGAATTATATTCAGTGTCATGTCCACTAAGACATGTAAATAGCGTGGACAAACCACTATACAAACACTTCTCAGTATAATGCAATTCCACGTCCCTCCAGAAAAAAATGCGATTGCATAATTCAATGCATAATCAGCCAAAGCCTGCATATTATGCGGGGGGGTGTCGCATTTTTTTCGCAGATTTCCGCGCAAAATACGTGAAATATGCGTGGCTTGCATGATTTCATAATTCCCGCATTTTCATTGCAAAAAGTTGCATATATCTCTGCAGAAAGTTGAAAAATGTTGCATGTTTACTTAACACGGGAGCAGCCATTTCCCCCCTGTTGCCTTTGTAACGTTATGAAGTGACGTAATTATGCGATGTGAAACGCCATCGCCTCGCGCGAGAAGATAAACAAATCGCTTATTTTTCTTTTTCATCAAATTGTATTTTTTGCCAGCTCCCGCAGTTTTCGCAAGTTCCCCGCAAATTTAGCAAATTCCCGCAATTTCACCGCATAACACTGCATAAAAATCCTGCATATTCCATCGCATTTTTTAAGAAAAGCCGCCACATAATCAAGGATTTTTTGCCCGCAAAAATCACAAAAAAAACTCTGTGTTTTTCTGGAAGGACTGATTGCTGGGCCTGTGTCACAGATATAACAGCTAACAGTTACTACAAAGTTCACCAGCAAGTCTTAAAGACAGAGGCCTCGCATCTTAAACGCTGACTGTGAAATAATTACTTGTGGTCACTTTATTTATGACGTTTTGGCCGTCAGACATTCATCAGGTAATAATGCATATAGACAAACAGCATCATATTGTATATATTTATGTAAACATAGTCTGGGAAAAACCTACTAATCACAATAGCAGGAAAATGCTAAGTATTATTGAAAAAGGTTTTATTTTTTGTAGACAGCTGCAGCAGCATAAAATTAGGTCAAATAAAACATGTCACATTTTAAAATGATCAACAGAGGCTGCATCTATTGTGCTTTATTGTGATTTGGAGTTTTGGTCGAATCAGTGCCTTTTTGATTGCTTTTTTTATGTCACAATGAGCTCATCTTTTATTTGCTTATTAAGTCTTGATTACATTTATTTCTTTTTAGTATTTTCTAATAATACATTTTGAGTTTTATGTACGTTCATAGTGGTAATTATTCATTGTTTTCTCGTCACTGTTTGTTTTGATTGTTTAAAAAAAACCAGGTGAAAATAAGATGGAGAAATAAATGCAAAAAGTAATTAATAGTGATAGCTGTGGCTGGAGGCATTATATTTTCGGGTTGTCCATCCATATGTCCGTATGTCCCATTCTCAGGAACGCTTTGAGGGATTTAATTTTCTTTTCTTTCAAATTTGGCACAAATGTCCACTCGTCAAAGATGAACTGATGAGATTTCAGTGGTCAAACGTCACTGACCTCACGAAACACTTTTTGGCCACAACTCAAGAATTCATGCGCTAATTGTGACAAAATTCCACACAAATGTCTCATAGGATAAAAATAAAGAAGTGATGACATTTTATACCCAAAATGTCAAAGGTGATCTTCACTGTGACATCACAATATTCTGCAGAAACGCTATTCTGGCCATTATTTAACGCCATAACACCAGGAACAGAAGCGGAGACATTTGTATAGATCTTCTGTGCTGCCGGGATGAAGATGTGTTTGAAGCATTCATGATTCGCCAAAAATACACCGGAAATTCACCACGGAGCCCAGCAGCGGAGGTCTGCCGAGATCCCCCGGTGCGTACCCACTGTACCGTCATCTGACACGTCATCCGGCGGATCTCGGCAAACCTCCGATCTGTGCGCTGAGACACCGTTGATTTACACATAGAGCTCACACTAAGGCTGCAGTTACACTTGTCTTTTCAGTGCGATTTCTGTGATCAGATGTGCCAGATCGAAACACGGATGTGTCCGCATGCGTGTGTCCACATTTGACACTTTAACGCGACCTACCTGGTTGGATTGCGATCGGATATGTGATCGGACCAGCGGAGACCGCCGGTCTCTGCTGTGCTCCAGCCGTTGACAAATCTCTGCTAATTCGGTGATAAACACATTTAATTTCCTATATATTCTTCACAATAAAAGTCCCCTGTTATTTTGTTATTCATAAGCTTTTATTGTGAAGCAGCAAAATCAGGAAATGTCTGGTTTTAATCAGTAGTAGCCCAACTTGCCTGTGAAAATGATTCTGACCACTTCGGGATGTGGTCTGGGTCATCGGATCACAATGTGAGCTAGATCCGATCAGGGACTGTCCAGACCAATTAATGCGTCATTGAAACGACAAGTGTAACCGAGGCCTTAGACTACTTGAGTAATCCTCATTGAACTGCCGCTGTATAATTACCGCATCGGGCAGAAATGAATGAATAGTACTCGTACAGGCTACTGTATGAAGAGTGCTTTTTTTTTTGCTCTCTGCCTACTGCACCTTTAACAGCTGATGTATTGGTTAGCTTCACAAAAGTCTGGTGATCTTAGTTAGTTTAGACTTCTTCATGAAATTAAAGGTTTCCCCACTATGTGACAAACACCTGGAGAAGTGAAACAGCACACCTACACATACAGGGAGAGGAAATCACTACACTGACAGGATATGAGGCACCAAGAGCCATTACAGTGAGCATGCAGAGGCATAGAAATACCACAACAGCTTCAGTTCACCACGCACACACGCACGCACACGCACGCACACGCACACGCACACCCTCGTTCTCTATTGTATTAAAGGCTGAGGGTTAGAGTGTGTTTTTCTTAGTCGATGCCATAGACTGTATAAAAAGACAGAGCACGAGTGAGAGAGTTGGTTTGTGGACTCCTCGAGTTTAGAATTTGGCCGTCGCCACGTTGACTTTTTGGAGCCAGAAGTTGACCATATTTGGACAAGCAGGCATTGCTGGGGACGATGAC
>JAOVVB010232791.1:0-10322 GCA_028570985.1 Heterobranchus longifilis
AGAACAGTTTTCTGTTCTGTGTCTGACTTTTCATATCCAAACCACGTCCAGACGACAGAAGTAGCCCCTCTTTTAGGAACGAGCTCATCCTGGTTTTGACTAGACCGGCATGTTTGTTACGCTGCCGTCCTCCGTGCGGCGCAGGGACTGCCGACGCCCCCCTGGCCAACGAACATAACGAAATAAACGATAGAGCAAATTATGAGACGACATATATCGTCATATCGCACAGCCCTAATTGGAGTTAGTTGAACGCCTGGTGTGTCTCGTGCAGATGGTAAAGGCTGCGTTGTGCGTCGCTGTCAGACGCTGAGGGTCGTGACAAAGCGTGCGTATGTGATGTACAGATAGAAAAAAAAACATGGAAAAGAGAGAAAGTTTGGAGAAGAGAAGCTTAGAGAGAAGGTGGATCACTTCAGCATGTCTATTTAACATGGGCTGTACACACACACACACACACACACACACACACACACTAATAGAAAGCCAATATGAGTAGAAGAAAGAACAGAGCTTGGGGAAATGAGAATCTGGACTAACACTCATTTTCTCCTCCGCTCTTGTCCCCAACGTGGCCTATTGATTTGAGAGACAGATGAAAGAGTGCTGCTGCTGAGTGCTGGAGTGAGTGATGGAGAGAGAGAGAGAGAGAGAGAGAGAGAGAGAGAGAGAGGAGAACAAGTCCAAAATACAGGAGTAAATGTGGCTACTAGAGATGTTACGAGGTGCACTGTATTTCTCCACAGAGCTGTGTACTCATTGCTCTTTGATAAAACATTCAGACTTACTTTAAACTTTCAGCACATGGCTGGAATACATTATATAAGATAGATGAAGGTTAGAAAACATAATGATAAGTGCTCTGGATATTCTCATTGATCTCATCTAAAACTATCAAAGAAACTTTATTTCTAAGAAAATGAAATGCATGTTTTCCATCTGAGAGAGTATGAACAGAAGCAATAACCAAACATGAGCAGAAACTTTTATCTTAGTGACGAGCTGTGGTTGAACCCTTTATGACTCATTCTTTTAAAAAAGGTGTGATTGGTAGATCAAAAAAAAAGAAGAGAAAAAGAATATTTCTCCTCTTTGTCAGTAACGGTTCTCAGCCATCCAGGTCACGGTCATCGCTGGGAAACCAAACAACCACTGCACAAACACATGGCACAACACAGAACAGCCACGTCATCTGGCTGGGACTCAGCAGTCCACTTACATCTTAAGGACAAAGGACACTCTTTCCAGGATCAAGATGTTCGCATCATAGCCAGAGAGGACAGATGGTTTGAAAGAGGAGTGAAGGAAGCCATCTTTGTTAACTTAGAAAAGCCATCACTTAACAGAGGGGGGGGGGGGGGCTTCGCCACAACCTTTCAGCCACTTACACTCCTGATCCCCAGGCAGGGCCACACCCATCCCAGGCAGTTTAACAGCCATCCACCCCTGGACTCAGGTGACACTAACAGCCCACTTAGTGGGTTGGACACATGACACACCCTTTCAAGAACAACAAACCCAAAGAAGTTAAATTCTTCAACTCCCCTCTAGTCAGTTTATGAAACTTCATGCAGTCCAGGTGCCGACTTCAGCTCCCAGTGAACACCAACACTATCTGTAGTCCTTTAACTCAATGCTGTCGCTTGAACAGACACTGTATTTTTTGGCAATTTCCATTATAGCAGTGTGATTTAAAGTTAAAATTTCTCATTTTGAAAGTAAACGAAATGCTCCAGACATCCATCTCCATACTTGTTACACTGTTTGGCCTGATGGAGGAGCTGTAGTGAAAGGTCAAACCAATCCACCGATTTTAATCCAACTTGGAGAGATGATGCATCTTAATCTTGATTGATCGAACGTGCCTGTATCATCTGTTGGCAATGACAGTCTTATCCAAACATGCATACCAGTTTATATTCAAATTACAGAAACACGTGGAAGGACTTAGTTAGTTTAATTAGTTTGTTATTTTTATTTAATTTATTTTTTTCAAAGTATCATGCACCAGAAGGTGCCCAGCCCACATGGGCTTACAAGACACTACAAACAATAACAAACAAACAAGCGCAATAGATTCATATATCACATATAATACACAAACATAATATAAACGCAATCCGACACATCTGAGGCACAGACTGTGCCTTTAACACGTCAAACATAAAGAGCCTTCCTGCGCTGTTGGTTGGCATCTGACACAAACTAAGCTAAAGAAAACACATTTTCTGTAAACAGGTACTGAAGTCTGCATGCATCAGACATAGAAAACAAATCAGGACATGCTGCAGATATTTTAATGAAAAGCTTGTATCTAAAATTGTGGTATAATGGACAATAAAAGTGGATTTTCCACCACTCTCAGAAGGAAAAGGCCAGAGCCAAAACCTGCCTGATTAATATTAATAATAATAATAATAAACACTGGTGCCCCATTCTCACCCTGAAATTGACAGGTGTTTTTTTGGGCTCACTATGTGTGAGTGTTGAGGGCGAGTGTGTGATGTAGCTCTCTCTCAGCTTGGTGCTGTAATGGCTCGACAAAGAGAGCGAGGTGTCGTGTGAAACTGTGATTAGGCTGAACTACAAAGGCTTTGGAGCATCACTGCTTCTCTCTCGGTGCTCCGTACCTTTCTCTTTGTTATTTCGTGACATGAAATGAGACCAGGTGGGAGCAGAGATGGACAGGCATAAAGACAGTGGCACGCAGAGAGAAATTGCCTCTCGGTGTAAAGCCGCAAATGGGAAGGGGTTTTTTTTGGCAGCGACGGGGATTAGCAGGGAGAGAGTGAGACTATAATTACACTAAATTCATGATTGTGCTAGCTCTTAAGACAGGATTTTTGCCCTCCTGCTTTGAATGCTTCCTCCAGTTGAAATTAAAATACACTTTTACTGAATATATAACCTTTCCATCTTCAGACTCTCCATTTATTTTACATTTTCTAAAAAGCCCTGTTCTGAAATCACACCTTTCTCTCTTGCAGGGTATTAACTGGTACCACTGGAAAGGCCACGAGTTCTCTATCCCTTCCGTCGAGATGAAGATGAGGCCATTCAACTTCCGTAGCATCAGCAGCAAGAGGAGGCGGTCTGCCCCTGTATAAACAAACCGCCTCCACCCAGCCCAGAGTCATGGATAAATGGAGTTCAGACAATGTTTACTGATGGGTTTCTGCTGTCTGTGTGCCTCACTGATGTGCTCTTTAATGCCTTTTCGTGAGGCTGCAAAGAAAAAAGAGGATCATGACAAAAAGCTACTAATATTTTATTAATATTCAGTTGTAAAATAATAAAACCCATTATTATTATTAATATACTACCAACATGCAGAAACTGTTATAACCATGGATGAGATCATGAAATAGCAGACAGAGTGAAACAATGCCCGAACTCTGTTTACCTCTGCCCAGGTTTAGCTGTCTTTCCCTGCTGTACTTCTATGGACACAGTATGTAATTTATTAAATACTTTGAATGACAATGGTTCTATTTGCTGTAAAAAAAAAAAAAAATGGAAAGGCAAACCAGGAAGCTTTTTTTTTTCCTTTAAGTCTGTGATTTGCCTTTCCCTGGGATGCGAGGAAATGTGCTCAGAAATGCCCTCAAGACTGCAATAGCTAACGTTATTTTAACCGAAATAATAACACTTTTAACGAAAAATATACTGTATATGCCCTTAAAACCCTTAACTGTAAGATATATATATATTTTTATAACTGATATTGTGACAAAAGTCCATCTATTTAATATGATTTGATGCCTTGGTTTTTGAGCCTATATTAAGTTAATGTAATCGTAAAACATGATGACAAATACAGGACATAAGAGATAAAAATTAAACATCAAAAAGCAAAACTGAACAACCAGAATCAACATTCACAAAGCAGTGCACCAGCAACAGCTTCATTACCATCCGTTTTATTTCTCTCCGTCTGTTTTACTGTTGATTACAATATCCTTTGTGTTAATTATTAAAGCATAATGAAAATCATCAATATTAAACTTTATTATTATTGGTAGCCACACTGAGACAGTATTTGCACTACGAGTGGGAACACAGCAAAGCTATTGTTGTTCATTCAATTATTTCTTTAGTCGTTCATGGGCATTTGAATATTATTTCCTGGACTTTATTTTCAGCAAATTACAAACGCTTAATATCTGTGTCACCCCTGTTGTAGATGCTGTGATTGCTTGCAGAGATGGTGCTGATAGATGTAACATTTAACCAAAGATCTGCATAATAAAGACTCGGCCTGTTTGGAAAGATGCCAGTCACTTCTGTCACCAAAGTCACTGAAGTAGCTTTTTCCGGTATTAATAGATTCTCACTTTTCAGGGACTTTTATGGTAATCATGTCCCCTGGCGTTTATGCAATGTGAACACTAAATTCTATGCAAAAGATAGTACGGGTGGGCATTGTGCAGATTTGAGCCTGGCCTCTCTCACACTGCTAGCTGAAATGAACTTAACAAAGAAAGCAGAACAGTAGGGGGAATGGAGCCAAGTCTCTCTTCTGTGCCCTTCTTTTACTTGCTTTGCTATTTAAGCTCCCCAGTGAAACAACAAAATCAGCAAACATGGCAGAGAATGTACTCTTTTAGTAGGGCGGGTGTAATCTGCAGTATGCCCACCAAGCATTTTGTTCCATTCAGTGTTCACACTGTCACACAAAGTGTTGGGTGCCAGTGCATTTTGTTTTCTGCACTTCTCTGGAACCTGTTTTGTTTTAGTTTCCTGCCTCCTCTGTTGGAGGGAAATTATCTCTGTGGAGTTTGAAGACAAACCACATGCAACTGGCTAAATCAACAAAAACATTATGTATTGTCCAATACAATCCTTGCAAATCAATGTCACCATCGCTGCAAGCACAAAAAACAGTTGGTCTCATATATAATCCAAATATTAACAGCTGGAAATCTCATTCTTATGTACATCTGTCAGTTTCTTCATTTCAGTTATCTGATTGAAGCAAACCAGGAAATCTGGCTTGTATCATATGGCTGTGTATATTTTTCATTTGTGTTTTTTGTCCTTTTTAGACTTGAAAACAATGGAGGCTCTCCCCTCTATGAACTACTAATGTACTCATGTAGATAAATAGAGTTGAAGATAATGTGACTTTTGATGTGTTCCCCCTTAGATGCAAACTAATCTGAAATATTTCCCCTTTAATCGCTGTATTTTTAACCATTGTTGTGTTAAAGGGGCGGATGGAGCCTACTGCATGTTGACTAAATTGCAATCAAGAGCCTGATAGTAAATAACAAATGTCATAAGAATATGTTTTGTAGTGGCATATTTCTTTGCTGATCTGGGTAAAAGGTGCTTTTGAAATAGTTTGTAAGGTAGAAGATGTAGATGATATAGATTTTTCAGGCCTCTAAGCTGTTGTGGTAACAGCAAAATTGCAAAATAAAACTAACATATAATTTATAACAAACTGTTTCAATATGTGACCTTTCCCAGGTCTGATTTATGTTTCAGTGTCAAAGTGACTGTTTCAGAGCCTCTCATGCAATCCATCTCCCACAGTGATTTATAGTAGAGTAGGGAATTCTCCATGTACTTATTTCATTAACTACTTAGATGAAGTTTGCCTTGGTGCATTTTTGTACAAGGAACAAAGGTCATGAAGCTTTGCAGAAAAGAAAGAGAATGTTATTTGTATTGTGAGGGATTTCTCTCTCATGGCAAATATAAGGTGCTCTTAAATCTTTCAAGAGGAAAGCTAAGGATATAGTTTATTTTACAGATTTTTACAATAATTAATCAATTTAAGCTTTTTCTGTCAATCAGTGAGACAAACCACAAAAAGGAAATTGTTTGAGTCAAGTTGTCTTGATGTGGAAAAGCCTCTATCCTGCCTTTTCATTTCATGTTAATCATCTATTTGTATTATTTTTGTTAAAAAAATAAATAAATAAAGTGAGCAAATACAACCATCTTTTCATGGAAACATGCCGAAAATGATACAGACAAAAAAGTCTGAATTATGTTTTTGATATTATGCCAGTCCCGCTAACATCAAATAAGATAGTCATTTGTTTTTCTCATTGCAAGCCAATTAAGTACTTTTTAAAATCTTTTTTTGGAGGGAGGGGGGTTTTAAAAGAGAATATCTGCCATTATTTAAACTTAAAACTCAGCCTGACACTGGAATGCACTCACACTGGTTTACTATTTGTTTCTACTGAGCTTCTTACAGTACAGTTCACTTCTATGTATTTTCCAATTACTCTGTGACTGACACATTGTAAAAAAAAAAATGTAAACAAAATACAGTTAATGATATCAAATGATATCTTATGATATCAAAAAAGAAAATGCTTTATTTCATGGAATCACTTTTACAAGTATGGGTATGCTATTTGTTATGTAAGCCAGAAACTGAAACTGCATTGATTTGAAATCTTGCCATGAAATGTAAATTTTGACTAAATGTGATCTTGACTGTTTGAGAAGCTCATATATGCTGAAATTGAGGATTTCTTGTTGGATAACCTTGGATATTACTGTCAAATTTAGCTCTAGTTTGACTTAAATATGTACTATATAGTTCCTTTTTTAATACATTTTCTACATATTAATAAAATATTCAAATAGTCTGATTTGGGCTGTTTTGTTAATTTTTTTGTATAGTGTGTGTTAACTGCATGCAGTTATATGTTTTAAAAAAATATAAATATATATATGGTGAACTGTTAACGAGGCCTTTAACATCCATATACAATGTATTTGCATGAATAAAGCCTTAGTTCAAATTGTTCAACCTCCACCGTTTTACTCCTATGAAATAATGAAGTACCAAGAGCCGAGTGTCTCCATGTCATAAACTTTTCAAACTATCTTCATCTCTAATTGGAGGCCAGTAATAACAAGCCAGCAGCAGTTAGAAGAGAACAGAGAAAGTGCAGTCATAAATGTCTGCCAGTGTGGTTCAATGGCCTCCAATTTCTGTTCCCACACTAAGATATAGCAGAACGGCAGACATGACAAAAGTGTCAAAAATGAATTGTACATTATGTTGAAAAAGTGAATAAAAAGTCATCGTATGGTATGTCAAAAAAGTGAAAAAGTTATAGTATAGCATGTCAAAAAAGGTGAAAAAACTAAAATCATAAAAATATTTTCATAACATTTTTAATGACATACTTTACTGTGATGTTTTAATTAAATACTATACTATGGTGTTTTTATTGGCACAGATAAATCAATACAGATACATCTCTCAGTAAAAACTTGACTGATATATTGTTCAAGCCGATAATTGCTAGTCAAAAAAGCAAAAAAAAAGCAAGCTCAGCAAAAAAAGACTGATTTTTTTCGGTTGGGCAGGTCGAGCAATGGCACACAGCTCCAAAGGTTGCTGGTTGAAATCCGGCCTGAAACATTGTCAGTTTCTTCTACTGAATGTTGAAATTGGAATTATCACGACATCTCCACCATGGTGTAGTGGATAGAGTATAGGTACACAGTTCAGAAGGTTGATGGTTTGAATCCCGCCTGAAATATTTTCATTTTGTTCTACTGAATGTTGCATTCATAAGGAGAAATTGAAACTATCATAACATCTCCACCATGGTGAAGTGGATAGAGTATAGCTACACAGTTCAGAAGGTTGATGGTTTGAATCCAGCCTGGAATATTTTCATTTTGTTCTACTGAATGTTGCATTCATAAGGAGAAATTGAAACTATCATAACATCTCCACTATGGTGTAGTGGATAGAGTAAAGTTTCACAGTTCAGAAGGTTGATGGTTCTAATCCAGCCTGAAATATTTTCATTTTGTTCTACTGAAATTGCATTCATAAGGAGAAATTGAAACTATCACAACATCTTCACCATGGTGTAGTGGATAGAGTAAAGGTACACAGTTCAGAAGGTTGATGGTTCAAAACCAACCTAAAACATTTTCATTTTGTTCTACTGAATGCTGCATTCATAAGGAGAAATTGAAACTATCGTAACATCTCCACCATGGTGTAGTGGATAGAGTAGAGGTACTCAGTTTAAAGGGTTGGTGGTTCAAATCCAGCCTCAAACATGTTCTATTGCACTCTTGAATTGTGCATTGATTAACAAATACTGGAAATTACATACACATTATATTGTCCATGGTGTAGTGGATAGATCAGTGGTATGCAGTACCAAATACATTTTCTAACATTTTCTACATTTTGTCCTGTTGAATGTTGCATTCACGAGGAAGAAGACCCCCAGAGAGCCTGAGGGACAAGGAAGGAAGAGACGACGGCGAAGAGACAATACAGGAACAACGAAGGGACGACGGAGGAACGAAGGGAAGACAATGAAGGAAGGGAAAAAGGAAAAAATATATATTTTGATTTTTTTCTGCTTTTTGACCCTAACCCCTAACCCACAACCCTAACAAACGATAAAAAGATGACAATGGAACAAAAAGACAACGATGAAGAAAGGGAAGGAAAAAAAAAGATTTTCAGCGTGTCCACTGTGGTGTAGTGGATAGAGCATAGATATGCAGTGCCGAAGGTTGGTGGTTCGATCCTTGCATGGAATATATTTTTTAACTTGTCTTGTTGAATGTTGCATTCAGAAGGAGAAACTGGAACCTCTACAGTGTCTCTACTGTGGTGTAGTGGATACAGCATAGGTATGCAGTACCAAAGGTTGGTGGTTCGATCCTTGCATGGAACACATTTTTTAACTTGTCTTGTTGAATGTTGCATTCACAAGGAGAAACTGGAACCCTCATAGTGTCTCTACTGTGGTGTAGTGGATAGAGGATAGGTATTTGGTCTAAAAGGTTGGTGGTTCAAGCCCAGGCTAGAATACACTTTTTAAAATGTCCTGTTGGATGTTGCATTCATAAGGAGACACTGGAACACCTATAACATCTCCACTGTGGTGTAGTGGATAAATCACAGGTACACAGTGCCAGAGGTTGGTGGTTCGAACCCAGCCTGGGATACATTTTCAGTTTGTTCTCTGGAATACTGAATATCTGAAAGATATTTAGGAGAAACCCGAAAATATACCTGTACTCGCAGCGGTCGAGTGGATATGTGGATGCCTTTCGTGCATAGGATCATCGGTTCAAAGCCAGGATGGAACAACAAGGAACAACTAAGGATCAACAACAATCAAGGAACAACAACAAACAAGGAACAACAACAACAAAGGAACAATGGAGGAACGACGGTGGAACATTGGAGTACGACGGTGGAACGACGACGGGGAGCGACGAAGGGAGGAAGGGAGGACTAGATGAGGAAGAGAGGATGGGACAAGAAGGAAGAGCAAAACTTTTTCTTTTTTTTTTTAATTTTCTGGGGGGTTTTTCCGCTTTTTGACCAAAAAAAGCGATTTTTTTGGAAAATCAGATCATCCTGGAGCAGGACTGGAACCCACAACCTTCTGGTCTCCAACCCTTGCAGTTAACACTGCACCACCAGCTCTCACACTATAATGGAAGTTTTACTTCTATTTCACAGTCAGCAGGTAAAATGGGCAACAAAAAAAAAAAAAAATTAAAAATAAAAGCCAAAATACATTAAATAAAATACAAATAATAATACAAATACAAAATGGTAAAATAATTAATAAAATAAAATGGAAATGACTTAAGCAACAATAAATATATAAGCAAATGTATAAATAAATAAATAAAAGTATCAATACTGAAATAAATACTGAAATAAGTCAATACATGTGTAAAGAAATGCATAAATAAATAAAAATAAATAAATGCTGAGCGCAGTCGACGGTCACAGAGTCGCGCCCACCAGATCATCGCCGCTGCATTCTGCTGCTCCCGAACCACAAGATCCCGTAAAATATCCCCCACAGCCAGTGGTGTAGTCTACGTGATACGCAGGTATATGCCGCATACCCAGATTTCCGTATACCCACTTAAAAATGAGCAAGGATACGTAACAACATCGTTTTGCGAATTAACTTTCACACTTCCATTCATAAAATTCACCCTGTGCGCTCTGTCTGTGTTACGAAGCGCCTTCTCTCTTAATAATATAAACGAAACATTGCGTTTTGCGCTGTTGCTTCAGCAAACACTGCATGAAAAAACAGATTTTCGCCCCGTGATTGCCTGCAAACCGGACAAGTGACGGCTGTTTAGCCTGAGGAACGAGCACCGCTGACGGCAGTGAAAAACACGGAAATGACGCACGGAGCGCGTCAACTCCACAGCGCCAGGCTCACAGACAACACCTCAGTGTGCCGAAACTAAGCAAGAATTACATAATAAACAACACTATGTGATATAAAATATATTGTCTTATCTTCTGACATGACAATGGAGCTTAATAAACACTA
>JAOVVB010232792.1:0-10322 GCA_028570985.1 Heterobranchus longifilis
AGGACGTAACTTCAGAGAACATAAATTCATACACTGATATACAACCACGTCTCGCAATGCATTTCATAAATAAAATAAACATAATGCATACCTGTCTAGGAGGAAGAGGTTTTTAATCCTTTCAGATCCAGTATTTCTCTCCACCTCTCGAAAGAGCGACTAATGTTGACTCGCGTTTTCCCTCCGTGCTCGATCACTTTCCCTTTTAGTTTTTCTGTTTTTCATTCAATTCTTTGTCCTTGTTGCTGGTCTCGCTCCAGTATCAGCCAGAACCACAAGATATAACTTGTAGACTGTAATTCTCAGCAGACAGACCTGGTCCTGCTTCTGTGAGTCTGGGTAACTTTGTTCTTCAGCAGGGAAAATGTAAACACAGCAGCGGTGCCGTAAAGCCTTCTGTCGTCTGCTCTCCACCCGGTAACATGTATATTCAATAACAAAATAGAAAAAAACAAAGAGGCTGTTTTATCGCTCGTCTGCTTGTGTGGCCACATAGAGGCAGAGGTAAGAAACTGCAAAAGTTTAAAAACTAGTCATAAACTCCTCGTAGTACCTTTAAGACAGACAATACAAGAAAAATAATATGTTTAAAAATTATTTTTTTTGAACATTAAAACATGAAATGAAAATGAAGATAAGACGGGAGCTGTAAGTCCTGATGGACTTCCTGTCTTGTGTTTGTTTGGGTGAGCAGAGAGCAGGTGAGGTTAAACTACTGTAATCCTGAGTTTGTTGGGAGGGTGGGGTTAAGGTGTTAGATGGACACTGGTTGTGCTGGCTGTTTATCATAAACACAGCCTAGCCCAGAGAGGTCCATCTGCTTTGATTTTATTTAGTGATTCCCCCCAGGGGCCCTGAGCTGGAGCGAGAATAACAATACTTGAGCCCATCTGTTCCTGTAGAACCAGCCCCGGCTAAATTACCACACGCTACGAGCGGCTGGCATATGCTGTGGCATAAAGCTACAAGAGGGCATTGTGTGCCAGCTGTTCTGTTGACAAATACTTATCTGGCACTTCTGAAGTCAGCTTGCTAAGCTGGTTTCAAGTTTGACTAAAAACTAAACGGGGTAAGGTGTGGAATAGGGTTCCTGTGGGGGAGATGCATGTATAATACATGGCCATTTATCGCTCTGTCAGCGATTGTCTGGGGAATTGGGTCACTGAATTAATCTGAACATATAGGCCAGATAGAAGTGGTCAAAACACACCATGCTTACTGTAATCTTCCTCATCTTCCTGTAAGCATAACAAGCTGTGATCATATTGTTGTTGTATGTTTACAAGTCAGTGGATGATCAGTGCTTCAGAAGCCTAAATTGGGTTTGATCATAGTAATCCTCAGTAAGACTCTCATCTGTGGATAACACACACCTCCATCACTGAGAAATACACCACAAAGAATCTGCTGCTACAGCCTCCAGGACCTCACAGAAAGGACCATGTCATAATAATAATAATAATAATAATCAAAAAAGTGACATCTGATTGAAGATGTACAGCTGCTCTGCACAGAAAATGTTACAAGGCCAGCCATATAACTCACTGTGTGTTCATTTTATCACTGAACTAAGATTACAACACTGTTTTTATTTTCCTTAATAGTGTAATAATGTGTGAGATTTTCTCGGCAAGGACACTAAAAGGTGAGACTGACCACACAAAGCTTCCAACATCAAAGTATAGAGTGGATCATTTATAATAACATTTTACATCACAGAAAGACTTGTATCGTTTCTGTATGCATTGCTGTTTCTTAGTTTTTGAGGTACCAGTGAGTTTAGAGCACCATGTTTTAGCAGCATCAATAACAGAATCCACGAAAAATGTCTGTGTATAAAATTCTGTATATAAATGTGTTGGAGCGCAGTTATCTCAGCAAGAATAACGGAATATCCTACTTTGGGAGGTCCTCCGTTTTTTTTCCCTCAGGTGTCTTTCATTTGCCAACGTTGTCAGCAATTCAGCGGCCGTACAACTCGCTGCTTGTAGACCCACACATTTAGGCATTTACAGTCATAACAGCCAGATATGACAAAAACTGCATGAAAATAAAGTTAAAAATGTACCAATTAATTTAAAAGCATGTAAAAGCCTAAGCAGGCTTAATATGTGAGAACAGCTGTTTGTATTGTCTTACAGGATACAGGTCGCTGGATGTGTCATTTGATCATGAATGTCTTTAAGAGTAACTTGAAATTTTAAATATTTTAAGTCTGACCACACAACAGTGATGTCATGATGTATTCTACATCACTTAAATTACTAAATTACTAAAAATATGAATGAATGTCCCCATTCACTTCTAATGGGACGAGTCTTTCTTTTTATGTGCTGCTGATTGTATCAAAGTTAAATATTAAGTTAATATTAATGTTAAAGGCAGAACGAGTAGGATTTGTCTCTAGCAGTTTGTAAACACAACATTCAACAAAACCAGAGTGGTAAATGGACTGTATTCATACACTGGTGGCAGAGGCCACCATGCAATGTGCCACCAGAAGCGCCCTCGTTTTGGAATGAGCTCTTGGTGTTTCGCGTCCCTATATTAGTGTTTGTTCCACGCTGTGTCATTGTCGTCCGGCCCTCACACCCTGTGCTCCGTGGCTGGGGGCCACAAACCAAACACAGCAAAAAGAGAAAATACAGGCAGAGGACAGAGTCCTCACAGATACAGACACCGCCACACACTTCTAATCATAAGTCATGATTGAGAGGGATTACTTCTGTAGGAGTCTATACATTGTTTTTTTTAGGAAAATCCTTCTGCCATTCTGCAATATATTGCATGTAGAAACTGAGCATTCTAGCATCACACAGAAGTATCATGTGAAATACCTTTCTCAGTTTCTCTCAACACCATACCATACCAATTGCTGATTTTCTTTTCTTGTAATTAAATGTTTGTGACAAGGAGATCTGAAAAGTCACAAACCCCCTCTCACCCCCAAACCCAAAGTATCTGCAAGAGACGACCCTCAATCCTTGATGCTCACCTGCACTGGTTGTGCAAAATCTACCAGATCTGTCATCACACCACTCAAAACATGCCGTGTACCCTTCAAAACGGGCTTTATTTTGTTAACATTTACAGGAACATCACTGACATTAATTTTCCACCCGTTACATAAGTCTATACTGTACAGATGCAACAGAAAAAAAAATCCCATCCTCCATTCTGAGACTCTCTCTCAGAGAACAAGGCTCCAGTCAGTGACAAGCTTCAGCAGTGCAGAAAAAGTTCACAGAGGACGGTCCCCCGTCAGGATCCCTGGGACAGAGGACGGTCCCCCGTCAGGATCCCTGGGACAGAGGACGGTCCCCCGTCAGGATCCCTGGGACAGTGGAAACGACCAGAGCAAAATGGAAGTTGTCAGCTGGAACCTAATTTATAAAAACGCCCTTATACACTTGTTTTATACTCACAACAAACCCACGATCAAGTTGTGATTTTGGAAAAATATATATAATGCTGATGCCAACATGTGCAGTTTCTTGATTTTATCCAATTTTGTGTGATATATAAAAAACCAACTACTTTATATCTCGATCCACAGGATGACTGGTATGCTTTAGGTACTCTTTAAAATTGGAATACAATGGAATCAAGTAATTTAAATGTTTTTCTTTAAATACATATATATGGTGGCCCAAGGTTACCAGCCTTGTGCCTCATTCATCAGCCATCTTTTAACTCTACACTGTTCAACTATTAACATTCAGTAGTTGCTATGAGACGGCGTAAACTACAATAACTCACTTCAATATACTGCGAAAGAGGACAAGGAGTACCCAAACCAGTATCATCAACCCTGTTTCATGTTCTTACAAAAAGGGACGACATATGTAATATGATTAGAATATAATAAATAAGAATATTTGATCACAATTGTTTTGTTATCTGGCGCACGGCTGGAAACATTGCATGTCACATCTTCATGGAAGGCAGCGAGAGTCAATACTTGCCATGACGGGCAGAGAAAAGGCTTTGTAAACACAAAATATAATTTAGATTTAGTCATCAACACAATGAGTCAGACACTTAAAAAAACACTGCATGTGAAATTCACGTCATACTCTCTTACATTAAAGAAAACAACCAGACGTTTTCCAGTATTTCACCTCATTGACCCTATGAATGCATGGAGTGCTCCAGCGAGCAGCTCTACAACAGCAGCCATTGTACAAGCCTCCCTTCATGCATTTATCTGGCATCTACTCTGCATTAGCAATGCAGAGCGCTCTTTACAGCTACAGAGGAGAAGCACATTTGTATTCTGTAACACAAAACTCTGATGTCTCCCAACCAACAAATTAGCACTCACTGTGACTTCCAATGGGAGGGGAAAAAAAAACAGAGCAAAACCTAAATGTTTCCTGATAGGTCCACTTGGGGATGGAGCAAAAGTGCAGCATTGGTTGAGCAAGTATGCAGTAAAACGTGAGACTTTTACAATGGCTACATCTGTTTCTGCAAAACATGTACTGTAAAGACATTTACACAGCGTGATGGGGAAATATGCAAACCGGTTTCACAGAGAGCAGGATACTCTGGTGTTGATGCGACTGCACAGTAGGTTGACATCTATACTGTTGATGTTACTACCTGGAGAAATCTATGCTACTAGAGATTTTACACAAGTTTTTAGAACAGTACACACGGGTTGGATTTGCGCACTGCATCGCTTCCTTAATGTGGCGTTATGGAAAGCTCCCGTCTTTTACAGTGATTAAGAATAGCAGGACTCCTCTTTTCTTAAGGTAAATGAGGTGGCCGAGGTCCTCCCACTAGCTCATCTTGTTTTATGTTTTGTCAGCCTCGGCGACACGAACATACCCTCCCGCCCCTCTTCTACCCCGTCCTCCCTGAACAGGGAGTGAGTCTTCATAAGGCCTACCTTTGCTTCATCATCCACCGCCAACACTCAGCTGTGAGACACCGGGAAGCTACATAGGACTACATGAAGAACACGACACTTCAACTAATGCACAGTGCAAATAGGCTTCTCCCCCTTCTCTTCCATCTCTCCAACCTCCAGAGCTGCAGCAGGCATTGAGGAGAGGTTGTGGGGTGGAGAGGGTTAACTCCGGACAGCACCCCTGCTGGCAGGCCGCCTTTCTTCTTTTAGTTTGTTTTTCATTTTTGGTCTTTCTGGGAATCTCCTGCCCTTGGGGAGGGGGAGGTGGTGTGGCTGAGGGGCAGAGGGTGGAGGGGTTTGGGGAGAGGATTCTACTTGTACAGGCTCATGGTCGGGCTCTGGTACATGCACATGTAGGCGTCGCACAGCAGGCGTCGGGCCTGGCCCTGGATGCTCTTGGGGTCCAGGGTGTGCAGCTCCTCTGGGGCCATTTTCAGGTAGGCCTCCACCTCCGGACAGGGAGACACCTGGGGGATGTTAAAGCCATTCTGCCCTCCTGCAAAGCCACACGCACCATCGTTAGAATCAATATGATTCACAACTTATTCTTAGTGTTTGGAATAATAGACGACTGGGATTTAATGCATCAGGTCAAATCAAACGGTGGTAGAAAAACATGGAAAAACAAATAGATCCGCACACCAAGTAGCTCCCGTTAAAGGGATATTAATGCTGTCAGTAGTGATGTCTCGAGCCCTCGGCTCTTCCTGAGACTTCTGATAAACACAGTCGCCATCTTAAATTACCCAGAGGGCATCTACAAACACACGTGATACCACATCTGTCCAAATGTTAGTAAGAAAATACATGATATCATATATTGAGCGTATGTACTGATACTATATCCAGGTTACATACAAAATGTACATAAAGAAGACATGAATATAAAGGAAAATACCAGAATATACACAAATACCAGTGACCAGAAGCTGCAAATGGATATGAATGTAACATTGTTTTTAAAATACTTTTAAATTAAACTTGATAATTGTGCACTTAAATGTTCTGGCCAAAATAAAATAAAACAGCAATTAGAGGTAAAACTATTAGTCGATTAATCAATTAGTCGATCCACAAAAAAATGTATGAGCAACTATTTTCATAATTGACTAATCATATAATCACAAAAATCCCTCCAGTAGTTCCAACAGTGAGTATTTGCTGCTTTTCTCTGTCTTAACATGACAGAAAAAACATGGTCATGTCTATTTTCTGACATTTCACTGATCAAACAATTAATAAAAAATAATGTGCAAATTAATTTAGAATTAAAATAATCTATAGTAGCAGCCATAGTAGCAATTTTACCCAAGTCAGACTGGAGCTAAATGTACAGTAGCACTTATTAGAGGCACTGCAGCAGTCATGTCTGATATCACAGGAAGAATAAATCATATCTCCAAGTCTTACAATGCAATGCATATGACAAACCATAACTTTGGTTCAAAATTCAAAGAGTAATTGCATGAGTGCATGAATGTTTTCAGTGTAGTGATGAAATAGTTTACTGTCCTCTCCACTCATAATACCATCTGTGTCACTGCACACTGTGAAATTCTTTCCCCAGTGTTACAAAAACAATTTCCCGTACATATCCTGGATCTCTTCTCAAGGATCAGTTTGATGTCATAACAAATGCAAACGCATCAAAAAGGCCGTGACACCCACCGTCACGGTCAGCCATGCTGTCGAAGAAGAGCCAGGAGGAGTCGCCGCTGCCGTACTTGACGAAGGCCACGTAGTGACTGGTCTCGATGCACAGCACGGCAAACAGCTCCATCCTCTGGCGGGGGAAACTGCCCTGCCGGCCCGTACCTTCCTGCAGCTCCTTGGGGACAGACAGTTTGCCGTGCCGATGGGTTTTTCTCCTCGGGTGGAGGTGAACCTAAATCAGTAGGAGCAGGTACACACACCATCACTGAGCGTTTGTTACTGTGGCCTAAAGCTCAACACAATATGTTTAACATGCTTCATATCACATATAGATTACAGATCACAGGAAATAAAAGCTTCCAAGTACATTTGAGGATTCATACAGCCAGATGGGCAATTCAGATATAAATCCAACAATATTTCAGTGAGTGTTGGCAGGAGAAATGAGCGGACCATGTGTGACAGTCTACTGTAGAGCCTCATAACTTCTGCACTGAGACAGTGGGATTGCTTTGGATTTGGCGCCACCAAATGGCTGGTCCTGACCCACACTACAGATTACTTTTTGTTGAACTGGTGTTGCAATAATGCCCTCTGTTCTTTACCTGTGTATTGCACTTTTCACAGAACTGTTTAATCTTGCCAGCCGTGATATCCCCATCCTCATAACAGTCTCGACACTCGTAGAGGGCCAGGCCTCCGCAGATTCGACATTCCCTCGGAGCTGGATGATAAAAACATACATTTATTCTGGCTGACACACGGCACAAAAAGTTCTTTAGCAGGTTTGGGAACGAGAAAAAAGGTTCCTTCATCTCAGCTGAGTAGCAGTGACAACTCAGTGGGATTTCATTACCAAATGCCACACAGCTCTGAAACACCATCGATCGGCAACAACGCACCACGCTTACACTCTGGAAAAAATGATTAGCTACAACTCACTGTCTTCAAGAAGGTCTGTGATGTCCAACTCCAGAGAGGGGAAAATCTTGTTGAACATTTTGAAGTCTTTGCCAAAGCGCGGCATCTGGATGATAAGGCAGGAGGGAGCCTGGGGAAAAACAGAGACACAGAAAACTAATGTGGTCATTCGGCATGGGACGAAAATGATCCTGATAATCAACTAAATATGCTTAAAAGTCTTAAAACGGCACTAAAACACAATGGAATCACTTTACCTTACGACTTTTTTCCAAAACATTCCAGCTTTCTTCTCATAAATAAATATAAACAAATATTTTTATTGCACCACAGATAGGACACTGTAGTAAACTGCAGTTAATTCATGAGGATATTCACAATTTTCACGATTATCCCGATAATGGAAATTCCCCACGATCAACTTATTGTGAATGTTTTTTATCTCGATCCACGATAAAATCCATTATTGTCCCATAGTGGTCAACAACAAAGAAGCACGGACGTGTCAGCAGTCGACATGTGTACTTGATATCCAACATGTTACAGACCTTAACAATTAAGTCTATCTATGCAGAAAAAATAATAATGTAGCTTCTGTTTTTCTAATTTATACCTCTATACTTCACATGTCCTTCATGAATAATCTCTAGCAACTCATTCATTTTCTATTTATTTATAGAGTTAAAGTCATTTATCTTCACTCTCAGTGTTTTGTCATCTATTTAAGAAAATACAGCTCACCTGGGATAAATAAATAAAAATGAATAGAGATTAATTTGCCTGATCAGCAGTGGAAGCTGCTTATTATCTAGGAAGTGTCATTTTTAGGATCGCTGTTGATTTAGGACTATCTTTTGTTTGAAAAGACCTCGACCCCAAAGCCATCCAGATGTGTAGCATATTGCACACTATGCTAATATTTTCTGAATTTTAATCCATCCCTCACCTCACACTCTGCTTTTAAAAAGCTTAATTTATGAAATTCATACCCAAGGTTACACAGCAACTCCTCAGTATAATATGAATATGAGATTGCAGCAGCAGAACGTATGGAAATTAACACAATGTTATTATTACATAAAGATGCTGTACTTGAAATACTGAACAACATTTTGTCTGGGATTGCCTCCACATGGCTCTCACCAGAGTTTGATTGACAGGCCAAGAATGTCTGCACACGGCTTTCACCTCTGACCTCAAACAAACACTGAGGTGGCTGAGCGGTAATGGCAACAAATATATAATATGTTTTCTGCTTTATTGTTCTGAATGTTGCATACAGAAAAAACTTGCATGGTGTCTAAATTTGGGGTTTATGCTCAGATTTGTTTGGAAGATGTGATGTGTTAATCTATGAGCTGGGGGTGACTGCAGCAGACTAACATTAATCAGACACATATCATCTACTCATCTTAAACTACTCTGTTTAAAAGAGTAACAAGTTGAGCGGCTGTGGCTCAGTAGGTAGAGCGGTCGTCCACTAACCGGAAGGTCGGTGGTTCGAGCCCCGGCCCTGCAGTCTACATGTCGAAGTATCCTTGGGCAAGATACTGAACCCCAAATTGCTCCCGAAGGCATCATAGCCATCGGCGTGTGAGTGTGTGTGAATGTTTATATCCCCTGATGAGCAGGTACCTTGCATGGTAACCTCTGCATCCTGTATGAATGTGGTGTGAATGGATGAATGACTCGCAGTGTAAAGTGCATTGAGTGGTCACAAAGACTAGAAAAGTGTTATATAAGTACAGTCCATTTACCATTTACCATTTGAAACAAAATGAAACTCACCTCTGCAAACTTGAGGTCGCTGTTGATGAAGGACCACTCCAGCAGCTGCTGGATGGTGGGGACTCCCACCTTGTCCTTCTTGTCCATGAAGATCTGGTAAAAATAACAGTCCTGGACCTTCTGTCCTGCTGACCTGGAAAACAACACAAAGTCTTAGTTTGTAGTTTTATGTTGATGTATTTACATCTTTCTCAGGGGACAAACTTTATTATGTGCAGATACCAAAAGCACTTCCTGTTGTACGCAAGAGTGATATTCATCTCACTGGACGACAAGCAGATCTGTGCAAATACTTCCTAAAAAAAAATCAAGATTTTGTATTTTCTATTCTAAAAACTTTAACACTTCAGGCTGATCTGTATGTAATTATAACAACTTCATACATTTCATATATTGATGAAACCTGTTAGTAAAGGATCAACACTATTATTCAAAAAGTATATTTTTAAAATTTCTAAGATTGAATAAAACTTTTCTATGAAATGTGTATAAACAACCTAAATAAATAACTTACAACAACAATTGGGATTTCTTTATTTTATCTATGAAAGCAGTTAAATGTCAACATCAAAACAGGCAGTTTAACTGCTTTTCTGTAACATGTGTGTCTTGTCCCTGATAAACTGTAAAGACAGATGCAACACTGCTGCAGAATTCATTTCTGAGCCAGGTCCATGTTTCAGATTAGTCACGCTATTTGACGTGGCTTTTACGACTTTGTGAGTCTGTCACTGCTGGCCTTTGGTATGAAAACATGAACGCAGGCTTTGTGGCTCACAACAGAATTGGAAATACTACAGCATAACTACCATTTTATCTTATTTTAAAAGCCTCCTGTGGACAAGTTTTGAGAATTAGCATGTGTGCTAAAACACTCAAACAATGCATCTGGTTTGTCCAATTTAATTGTGATGTCCATGTTAAATAAAATCTATCTATCTATCTATCTATCTATCTATCTATCTATCTATCGTACAGTAGACCAAATTCTGCTCATTTGAACTACAAATATCATTAAACATAACTATAAAGGCAGTTTTCA